>BQNB010028910.1:0-56216 GCA_026074375.1 Tanacetum coccineum
ATAAGCAACACCACTAAGATCTACATCATAGATTCATACAATCATAAATAAACACATTAAAAGGTTTAGCCAAGCATGTTAAAGATAAAGCTAGAACAGATAAGAATCACATAACAAGACATATTGAATGATTAAGATAGTCTTACTTGATTAAAACATACATTAAAGGAATTACAATAGGGTTTTGAGGCCCTAAAATTGTCCCTAACAGCTGCTAAACGAACTAGGGTTCGTCCCTTTCTTTTACTCTAAAGTTACACACTTAAAACCTTAAAAACGGATTTGTATATATAAGAAAATTTCTATGACGGCGTCGCGTTTTAATCGTGACACCATCATGAATAGAATATTCTAGATAATGGGTTGGGTCATTCATTCTGATGCCGTCTTAAGTTCTTGTGACGCCGTCTTGGTATGGATTGTGACGGCGTCATGTGTAATCTGGGACGCCGTCTCCAGCCTTTGAGTAGAAATTCTTGAGAGATGTTGGTGTTGGTCCGTAGTCTTGTTCGTTTCTTCTCCAAATGAGCCCAAGCACGTGTATTTCCTCCAAATGCCTTCCAAATGTTGAATACCTGAAAAGGAACGATTAAGTACCTATTTTGGGCATAAATGCATGATTTAAGGGGTTAAACGACCCCGAAAAAGTGTATAAAATGACACCTCATCATATACAAGGTAGAACGACATTGATTCTTCGTGTTGTTCGCGGGTCTTCTAACTTATATCATTACGATCGCGGTCCTTCAACGATCGTCGTAGTAAATTTGGTTTTTATCGACGATAACCGTACCACTCCGCGAGAAACTAAACTCCATCGTACCATTTTTTTATAAATTTCAACGAAGAAGAAATGTGATTATGGAGGGAAAAACATTTTTTAATTAATTAGAATTCAAAGTTTTCAATTTCAGTCCTTGGACTTAAGGACCAATTCATAGTTCGTCCTTGGTGTGTTTATTAACCCTCATAGTTGCATCTGCATTACACCGTTAGTCCTTTGTGAACCAAATTTTACCGTTAGTTCTTTTTAACTCATCAATCGTTAATAAAAGTTCAAGTACTTCAATTACAACAACAATTTCAACAACAAACCTTAATTACAAACAATTATTCATTCACGGTTTCTTCTTGATTTAGTAAAATCCTGTAAAAGTCGCTTCTTCTCTCGGTTTAAATCATAGATTTGTAAAATCCCGTGAATGTTAATTAAATTCAATCCACAACAACAATCAATTTACCTACTTAAGATCTTACACAACATTTTCACTTCACATCACGTTAAAATGGAAACGAAAGATACTTTATCGTCGTGTTCGGATTCGGAAGAACAACAAATGCAACAAATGCAAGACAAAGCAAAAGAAAGTTGCATGGTATATTTTTGACTACTTCATTCACATCTTAAGCTTATTTCAAACAACGACTTAAAAGGAACTCAAACCGAGTGTGCATTCAAACGCATATTTGCGACACTCTTTGGTCAAGATGTAGAGACTTTCACAGGTACAATGTTCCTAAACATCAATCAACTAGAAAAGCAACTTAACAAAGAAGAATTTCAAGAGATTAGATCCATTGCTGCTTTTAAAGTACTCGAGATGCAGGTTCAGAAGTTCATCAAGTCACGGATTTATTTAGATGATGAATATGTTATAATGACACATAAGTACTTTCTAGAATACACTCAACTCGAGGTTCGAGAATTTCATGATACATTGATCCAACACATGGAATCTGTTAAGAAGTCAATTGATAAAAGATCACTGCATAAAAGAGAGTATGACAGTTGGGTGAATAAAAGACAGATACAGACAATAGAGGAAAAGGTTGATACGAGTAAAGCATTGGATGCTAGTTTGGTTGACACAGAAAGCAGTGCGACAGAATCAAAAGAGCAGGATACAAGCAGCAAATCAGGGAATGATGCACATGCTGATGATGCAGATATCGGACCTATATATGATGAAGAGCCAATGGCTGAGGTACAAACAACTGCTGAAATCAATGTCTTTGCTACATGACAACAGCATACTGAGTAACCTAAATTCAATAATAAAGGAGAGGTTGACCAGAATGCTAAACAATGTCATAACATACGTCCTTTGCCTACTAAATCAACTGATAATTAGATAACTAAACTCTCAAATCAATCTCTCGAATCTAAAAATATATGTCTCAAAAAGATCATTGCCAAATTTCAAAAAGATTTTTCAAGAATGGAAGCACATTGTATTGATCTTGAACTTAAATAACAAAATCAAGCTTAAAAAGAAGGGCAACATGGTTAATTTTCAAAAGTAAAAAGTAATGAAACCAAGGTTAAACATGACATAGATGTAATTGAAATAATAAACATCGAATTAGACCATCAAGTGGCTAAATTACTTAAGAAAAATGAGACTTTGAAAAGGCGTTACAAAGAACTGTCTGATTCTATCAAGACAACAAGAGTTAAGACTATAGAACACACAACTTCTTTGATTGCTCAAAAATGCTGAGTTCAAAGCTCAACTTCAGGAAAAAGGATTTGCAATTGCAGCATTAAAAAATGAGTTAAGAAAATTAAAAGGAAATAGTATGAATACTAAGTTTGCAGAATCATCAATCTTGGGGAAACCAATTTTACATCCACTTAGAAACCAATTCGTTGTTAGACAACCAACGGCGTTTAAATCTAAACGACCTAAATCTTCAAAACCACGGTTTGCCTCCTAATTTGATGTGAACAAAGATTTGCCAAAACCAGTCACTACACATTATTTGCCTAGGGAAAGAGAATCTGCCTTTGCAAAACCTCATCACATGATTGCACCTAGCTCATCTAGGTATAGCTCAAATGACATGGTTCATAATTACTACCTAGAGGCAGTGATATGTGTGAAAACACATATCCATTTTTTTTTCAAAAATAGCCCTAAAAAGACAAAGTTGTGCTTAAAATGCTTCAATATTGCTTGTTTTGTCTTTGTGATTGTGTAGGTAAGGATATTGCAAAATCTCAAGAAAACGGTTAAAACCGGACAAACACGAACACGGGAACGGAAGAGCACACAAAGAGCCGAGAGAATGCTACCAAAAGTCAATAGTGGTCAAATCAAGTCAACCTTCAGTCAAACATGGTCAACACTAAATGACAAAAAATCCCAAAAATACCAAACCAGTCCCTCAAAGTTAGCTAAATTATAAAAAACAATCCCTAAACCCTAACGGTGTTAACTCTTATAATTATAAGAGTTAACACCCGTTAACTTCCTTATAACAAAACCAAGCCCGGGCCTAATTCCATCCCGTGGCCCATTCCTTTTATAAAAAAAGCCCAAAGTCAAACTTTTTTGCCCCGGGTAAAAAAGGAAAAGTCAAACATTTCTTTTATAAAAGAAATTTACGTGGGAATTCTTGTTACTACTATTCACCATCGTTCCCGTTTTGTTTCAAATGGGACTATCATAACTTATATGAATACGAAAAAAACTCATTGATGTCAAGGCAGGTATATTTAATTAATTCAGGTTACTTCTTTTAATCCAAAGGGAAGGACTCAGAGTTTGGTTGCTGAAAAGACTGTATCTCCGAAACCTGGCTCAAGGAATTCTGATTGTTTGTAAAAGCAATGAATTTGCTCATAACAGTTCAGAACTCGGAATTCACGACCACAGCAATGAACCATCAAGTTCAAAGCTGGTTCCAAAAGTTGTTCCTCAAGCAGACAAGACAGCTACATCACGACAAGAGTTAGAATTACTATTCCACCATCACATAACAATGCTGAGGTCAACATGTAAATATTTTTTATAAAAGAAAAATACAAAAATATAAAATTTCAAAAAGAGAAATACAAAATCAAAAAATTAGAAAATGTTTCACAAAAATATTCTTCTCGACATGTCTCTTGGAATTGATAACATTTACGTACCTAGAAATGTTGATTAATATCGACACGGGCGTGTAAATGAAGTTCGAACAGGAGTTTCAAATGCTTTCAAAACAAGTCATTTCTAATTTTCTTTATGACTTGTAATTGCTCTCAGATTGCAACTCGGACACGAAAGACAAAGGAGAGTGTACGTTTCAGTGCTCTTATCCTTAAAGTTAGAAGAGAAGTCTTCTAACATGATGTTTTTCAAAAGTTAAACACAATTTTTCAAGAATTTCTCACTGATGATTCAAAATCTTTCAAAATTGCGTGTTCAACACTCCATCCCTCATATTGTTTTACAAGACAATTATTCTACATTTGGTGTCATTTTTAAATGAGTCAATGTTTGAGGGGGAGTTTTTCGAAAAACAATGTTTTAATGATTGTTGGATACATCATAACATGACAATTCTTATGTATTCAACACATTATAAAAAGTCTTAATAACATCTAAGAAATAATAATGACTATTAAATAGATTGATTGTTATAAGATGATTAGGTGGTTGAGCACAATTTTTCAAGAATTCTTCAATGACAATTCATAATCTTTCAAAATTGTGTGCTCAACAATGCTAACCCTTAATTTTATATTCATTTTACAACTTGGTATCATGTTTTTGGTGTCAAACATATGTAAAATTGAGGGGGAGCAAGTTCATGTTCCATGTAATTCATGCTACGTATAAAAGTCCCCACGAATCCTGGTTCTACCTTTAGTTTAGTTTTTATTAATTTGGTATTTTAGTTATTTAGTGTTTTTGTATATTTCTTGTTTTTCTATATTTTTGATTCCTGTTGTTTACCTTCTGTTCGAATACCCGATACGGCGCATTCATCCCTTTGAATACGACATATCCACTTTTCAAAATCAATACAACGTATTCGACATCAAACATCAATATGGCGTATTCAGTTTACTGATGTTAGGAATTTTGTATAACAAACTTAATTCTGTTAGTATTGTAGTTAGTTCTGCTAGTGTAATAGTTAGTACTGGTAGAAGGTTTATCATAGTTAGTACTGGCAGTATTAAATAGTTAATACTGTTTATGTAATAGTTAAGTCTACTTACGCAGAAATTAGTTAGAGTTAAAGATATGCATGAGATATCTTAGGAAAAGATATGCATTATCTTTATACGCTTTTTGTAAAGCCCATTAGGGTTTCCTTAGTCTATAAAAGGATCCCTAGGCATATTTAGTAGATATAGTTCTACAGAAGATCATAGAGACCGCATAGTAAATCATAGTTTGTAATCTGTAACTTAGGCAGATTCAAAGTTCACTATAAAAGTGTTTTGATTATATTCTTCTTTACATTGTTGATTAAATTCCGCGTAATCAATAGTGGTTAATCATTGTTTCATCATTGTTACTTTAGATTTATCTAAGGCAACAAACCCTTTACAAGCTAAAGGTTAAGATCCATTAAGCAAAGGGATCCTACAAGTGGTATCAGAGCTTGTGAGGAAACTCTGAAAAAGAAGAACTTCTTTTGAATCAGAACTACTACAAATCAAAGAGATGGCTGATCAAGATACTCCTCCACCAACAATCACTGCTATGAAGATCCCTATCATTAAGAAGGGAGAATACGATATCTGGAGTATGAGGATGAGACAATACATTTGTCACACAGATCATAATCTGTGGGATATTATTGTCAATGGAGATCTGGAAGATGAGGCTACACCTTCAGGAGAACAATCTAGTCCTCCTGTTCCTAAGACTGCAAAACAATTGGCTGCTAGAAGGAATCAAGAAAGGATTAAGAGCATCTTGCTCTTAGCAATACCTGATGAGTACCTCCTCAAGTTCCACAATGTTCCTGATGCTAAATCTTTGTGGGCTGCAATAAAATCTAGATTTGGAGGTAATGAGGAATCCAAAAAGATGCAAAAGAATGTTCTGAAACATCAGTTTGAAAATTTTGTTACTGCATCTAATGAAACTTTGGATAAGGCTTATGATAGATTTCAGAAACTCATAAGTCAACTGGAAATTCATGGAGCCTATGTATCAAAGGAAGACATTAATCAGAAGTTTTTAAGAAGTCTTCCTCCTTCATGGAGTCAAATAGCACTGATCATGAGAAATAAACCAGATATTGATGAGGTTGATATTGATGACCTTTACAACAATCTTAGGGTGTATGAAGATGAATTGAAAAGGTCTTCAGGTTCCAACTCTGCTTCTCAGAATTTGGCTTTTCTTTCCTCTGAGAATACTAACAGTACTAATGAAGTTAGTACTGCCAGTGGAGATTTTGGGGTTAGTACTGCTGGTGGAATTAATCAAGTTCCATCTACTCCAAGTGCTCATGATATAGCTTACTCCTTTCTTGCACAACCAACAACCAGTCCTCAACTTGAGAATGAGGATTTTCAGCAGATGGATGGAGATGACTTAGAGGAATTGGATCTTCGATGGCAGGTGGCTATGTTGACTGTCAGAGTAAAGAAGTTCATTCAGAGGACAGGAAGAAATATGGACTTCAAAGAAAAACGACATGTTTCTCTTGATAAGTCAAAGATTGAGTGCTACAACTGTCATAGAAAAGGACATTTTGCTAGAGAATGTAGATCAGGAAGGAATCAAGGAAGAAGACCTTATGGTGACAATGGCAGGAGCAATGCACAAACAACTGAATCTTCATCTCAGGCACTGGTGGCTCAAGATGGTCTAGGAGGCTATGACTGGAGCAATGATTTTGAAGTAGAACCAGTCAACTATGCTTTGATGGCATACTCCTCTTCAAGCCCAATCATGTTTCTTCTGACATGAGTTCAAAAATGTTCTAAATGTCTTGAATCATTTAAATATCATTCAAAAAGAACGAGATACTGAGAGAAAAGTAGCCATAACAAAGCCAAACTAGAAATTAGGGGTTATGAGATAGCCTTAGAGTCACTAGAAGCTAGAATTCTTGGACATGAAAAGAATGAATTGGCTTGGGGTGAGAGATATGAGTTTCAAAACTATGATCTTAAGTGTAGAGAAATAAAAATTAACAACTTAAATCTGGAATTAGAAAAGGTTGTTAAGGAAAGAGATGAATTGAAACTCAAGATTGAAAAATGGGAAGGGTCATCAAAGAATCTCACTAAGATACTCAATAGTCAGATGAGTACTCATGATAAAAATGGATTAGGGTTTGGCACACAAATGGATGATTTGAGTAATAAATCTGAAACTGATAGTGAAAACAGTTTGACTGTTTTTGAGGTAAGGTCTAGTGATGAAGAGAGCACACTAGCAAATAATAGGTTTACTAAAGCAAATGAGTATCATGCCGTTCCCCCTCCAATTACAGGGAACCCACTAACCCCAAGAGCTGATATATCATTTGCAGGACTAGATGAGTATGCTTTTAGAAATAAAATCATAGAGTCTAAGACAACTAAAACTAACAAGACTGTAGGTACCACAAATGAAGCAACTATAGTAAAACCTAAGTCTGTCAATGAAACAGTTATGTCTAAGTCAAAGATTAATAGGAATGAAGTCATCATTGAGGATTGGACCTCAGATGATGAGGATGATGTGTGTGTTGTCAAAACTGTTAGTTTTGTTGAATCTAATGTGACTCAAGCTGTTAGGAGTCAAGCTGATAAAAGTGGTGAAAATTCACAAAAACAAATGATTGATTTTAAGAAAGTACATAAAATAAAAGCTTGTTTTGTTTGTAAAAGCACTGACCATTTGATAAAAGACTGTGATTTCTATAAGAGTCCTAAACCTAGGGTTAAGAATGTGGTCAATACTGGGGAGAGGGTAGTCAAACCATGGGATTATGGCAAAAGGGTAAATCACCAAAACTTTTCAAAAAATGTATAATCCATCCTCAGGCCAAAAAGAACTTTTAACCCATCAGCAGTACTACCCAAGCAGGTTAGTTAATAACGATAAATCCAAATGTTAGTACTATGCTAGTCTAATTAAGTACGGTTAGGCATGTTAGTAATGCTATGGCCATTGCCTCAAAAATAGCACAAAAATAGCACAATCTAATACTTAAATGCTACTCCTTAAACTTTCTGGTTTTAAGCAGAATTTTACTCTTACTTGCGCGCCCTAAACGCACTACTTAAACACTCCCATAATTCAAACCAAAATTCATCATGCTACATATATGTCCTATGAACCTCTCATAGCTCTCCCAAAGCCATTACCCCTTTACTAACAAAAATCCCCTTAGTAATTCATTAACTCCAAGAGTGTTCCAGAATTTGCCGAGAAACTGACCTTCTAAAGTATGATATTGGTTAACCAACTTAGACCTTACTATGGCCTTAGCCAAAATTCAGGGAACACAAAAAATATATGAACTAACTTTCACGTGACTTAGAGCCTCTAACTCAATGTTTAAGTATTTTTAGAAAAATAAAAACCAAAACTGAAATTCGTCATTGTTTTACACACTGATTTTGTAATGACCATTTGACCCACTTCCCGACCATAAAAACTCATGAGGACAACTTTTATGGAAAGTAGACTCTCTGAGGTTATCTCCAGTATGTTGTAAATTATTTATTTGATCTTTTATGATTGAGTTATGCTCGTTACAAAACTGCCTAACTTTCTGCAGTGAATTAAACATCTAATTCGAGTGATCTAAGCCCTAACGCATGATCTTATCGCTAATCCAATCGATCTAATGATTAAACTAACATTATTATATCATAAACTTTCTGGATATTACAAACCCTAATTTATAAAACTTAATTTAAACCATAATCCATCATAACTAAGTTACTAGAATTATAAACAAACTATAATTAAAAGATCGGATCGTACCTTAAAGTGAAACCCTAAAAAAAATCGTCTTCTCTCTTCTTCTCCTCTATGGCCGGTCGAACTCAAGTGAGGGGAGGGAAGGGATTCATGATTTATATTTATAAGCCTCCTAGTAGAGTTGTAGTTTAAGTCCAATTAGTTTTAGATTAGGATTAGGACTTTAAATACTTTTTTTTTCTTTTTTTTACTAAAATTTGGATTACTATTCATGCCTAAATTTTTTTTTCTTTTCTTTTATTACTTAATTACTTATCTTTATACATTAAGTTTTATAAAAACCTAAGCTAATTTGTTAAACTATTTTGCTTGAAAACTACTTTCTAAAAATAACTTTTCATTTCCAAATTCACTTTCTATATATGGAAAGTTTACTACCATCTTTCATATTTTAAAGAACGCACATTATTTCTTAACCTAACTCTAAAACTAATCTTATTTTATATTCACTAACCATAAATACTTATACGTAAATATAATACTACACATTTCAACAAAACACGGAAATGCCAAATCTCAATAATCATTCCTTGTCACTCAAAAGTGAGACGAAATTGAACCTCAACAACTTCATCACCATTCCAATTTCATTGAGATGATCACACTCAATAGATTGATTACCAATACCTCATAAACTCATATAAACACACATAAACACATCAAATCACATAAACCATACATTACAATAGGCACCTAAGTCACTCTAACGGTTTTGACTAACCTGCCAAGTCATGGTTGTCACAGTATCCCCTCCTTTAGGAAATCTCGTCCCGAGATTTAACTAGAAGGTTCAACTCTATCATTACCAAATAATTAATCGAGGATACTTATCTTTCAAGTAGTCCTCCTATACCCATGTTAACTCAAAGTTACACTTGAATTCCAAACAATTACAACTATAACATTCCCATATACTCTTTAACTCCTTTTGACCTCATTTGATCCCATGGACCTTGCAGTACCCAACTAAGCTCACGTACCACGCATCGAATCCCAACGAACTTTCACTATGCTATCTATACTATACTTTTTACAGCTCATGACCTCTTCCGTTCCAAAACATCAACGTCCTTGACAAAACAAAGAGTCTTGTCAACCTTAATCTTATCCAACTTCTACAATCCGAATCCAACTGCTAGTGACTTTGCTTACCCCCACAAGGGTGCAATAGTCAACACAACAACCCCAAACGAAAAAGAAAACAAGAAACCAATCCACAAGAACGAAACAGCCCGTAACCCTCTGAGAAATTCCTTAGAAACCTTAAGTTATGTAACAACATGTTTTATATCTTTAACCTCGCAACTCATCAAACAAGAACTATCTTGAAATTAAGATATAAGATGTTACAAAGCTCAACGTATCTAAAGAATCCACGCAATTTCAGGTTTACTCAAACTTTCAGCACCTCCCAATCCAATTTCTGATACTCGGCCCACAAGACAAAATTCTCCAACCTGACTATAGGCCCCAATTCATCCAAGGATCTCAAATGGTCCTACATAACTCGTTCTAACTTGTCTTTCTTTCCAAACGTACTACACCTCTCCAAGGTGAGACCTTCAACCACCCATAACCTACAGCATAATCAAAAGTTTCTCACATCTAACCAAGGTAAACCATTTGTCAATTTGGCTGCCTCAAAGCCTTTTCATGTTATTACCGGTGCTGATCCTTGTTGTTTTTTCTTGCACCAATTCCGTATCCATTCAACTTACTCTCTCCAGTTACGGCCCATAAAATGGTACCCTACATTCCTTTCCATACTATGTTTCAAATGAAGCACATCCATACTCGAATGATAATCCCCATCTTAGGAAAAATTCATCTTACAAAAATGAGTATTCCAATTACCTCCAAAATCTACCATACTTGTCCTAAGCATAACTAGGAATAGGGTGACTTAGTCAGTCCATTGACTACACCCAATCGCATCGTATCCACTACTCAAACTTGGTAACATAGCAATAACATCCTTAGTTATTTTTTTTCCACTTCTACTCGAGTAACTCAGGTTGTAGCAACAATCCTGAAGACTCTGATACTCAATCCGATCGATTGTTAACCTAAAAACCTCACAACACCGTATCTGCTCCAGAATGGATAGAATACTTTTCAAATACGCGCCTCTTCAATACCAAGTCCTTACATCTTCCAAATGGAGGTTCCAAACCTGTGTCTAACCGATATGTACCGCTCTCACATCTTTTCACACTCGTTGGTCCAGAAGTCACGAACATCTTACGTGACGCGTTCTTTTGCTTGGACAATCTTATCTTATACCACCAACATCCTTTTCTCAAACCTAGATCGGATTGTCGTAAATCTAGCTCGAACTCATTCTTGGCTTCACTCCTTCTTCCTATTCCACGGTACAACATCTACATTTGCCTTTCCCAGATGGTACTTGGCCTCGAAATCAAACTCACTAAATAACATCCATCCATCATCTTTGCCTCATGTTCAATCCTTCCGATTAAAAGTGTGTTGGAGACATTCATGATCCGTATAGATTACTCTGCATGTCTCGTTCACTTAATGCCTCAAGCATTATATGGCAAAACCTACCACGTTAGTCATACAATCCTTCATAAGAACCTTCAATTGTCGCGACGTACAAGCAATCACCTTCTCCCTTTTTCCAAGCATGCTTCCAAATCCTTACTTCGCGCGTCATAATATACTACGAAATCGTCTGCTCCTTCCGGTAATGCTAAGATCGGCTCATTACCCAATTGATTCCTTCCACATCTAGATAGCTTTCTCTTTGCTCCGCTTCTACGTTGTTGGAAAACTTCACGTACATCTTCTCTTCCTTCAGTGACTCCACGATCATCTTCACGTGCGACTCGTACTCCTCCTTAGACTTCGGGTCGGTTTAAAATATCGTCCGAATATATACGTTAACTAGCTTGTCTATATACGGTCATGCACACCCGGCTCATTAACTCCATGAAAACCGCTGGTGCATTGATTCACCCAAAAGGCATAGCCGTAAACTTCAACGTGTCCATTACGCATCCTAAAAACAGTCTTAGCTACGTCATCCCCGTGCACCCTCCATTGGTGACATCACATACGAGTTTTCTATCTCACTCTTCTCGAGATAATCTATGCACATTTCAAACTACCCACCTTACTTCCTACCAAGCAATACAGACGCTTCCCACAACAAGTTACCATTCGAACCAACCCTCACCTTGCAACTCCTGCAATCGTTCCACACCTCTTGCCTTTCTAAAAAAAACGTCAAACGACACGAGCCTTCGCAAATCGGCGTCGCTCCTTGTACTAATTCCATACGAAATCATATTCTACGACGAGGGGTAAAACCCACTAAATCCTGAGAAACACTTCGAGAAGCTCACATACTACTAAAGTATCACTAAATTTTGACTCATAAGACCCACTCCATTGGTACTCCTACGAGACCTCGCATCCTCTTTAGTTCGTTTCCTCACGAACCTTAAACACTTTTTAGCTCACTAAGGTATTTTAACTACCTTCTTGTGGCATGCCATCCCAGCCTTATGCCTCAACAACCAATTCTCTCATACGGCTACATCAACGCTCCCATAACTAAGAGGTACTCAATCAAAAGTAAAACGAGAACTCTCTAATTCCTATACTTAGATCGCGAATAATTCCATTCCTTTCTACTACTATCAATCGCATAACACACCCCAAAGATGACGTCCTAACATCGAACTCACAGCACCACGCCATGTGGAATATTGCAAACTTCACATGCGACCAATTGGTAATAGACCCAAAATCACAAAAACGATTCAAAAAGAAAAAATCAACCGAATGTAAACGTCGACAAGAAGAACGAACCTCCGACCTAACAAACTACATGCAACGATTTCTAGAACCCACCCCCAAGCGAATAATACCAACACGTACCGACTACCCATTAATAAAAGATTAAAACCTTATGTACCAAAACCAATTTTTTTACCCAAAAAAACTTTCCTCATGAACTTATACCAACATTTCAAAATATAGAATCACCTTAGTTTAATAATGCAAATAGTTTAAGTGTAATAATAAGTTTAAAAAAATTTTCATAAACTTATTTTAATTATTGTTTTCATAACAAAAATCAAAAGATGATTTTAAAAAAATGTGTTGCATTTTATTAATATAATTTTTTTTAAAAGAAGTTTTTTTTTAATACCTAAACAATATGGTATCGACTACAACAAAATTACTTTCAAATGGAATTTATGACCACACAAACAAAAAAATCATCATGATAGCAAAATAGACTCCCAAAATACCTTAAGAATTTCCAATACCAAATATTAATTTACTCGAAAACAAACACTACAAGACTCTGCAAAACAACCAAACATAAAGACTCATCCATACCACGGTCTTAGAACCAAACCAAAAAGTATCGTCACCTTTAGACAAAGGAAATAATCAAAACGCCAAACGGAGAACATATAACACCAGTTCTATGATAATACCCTAGAATTACCCAACACAACGTGGATATCTCAATGAACAACGATCTAACGAACCAGACTTAAGATCCGACGACAAATACCGAACAGGTATCCGATTAATTCGCAAACGATAGATGAAAGAACCTTAACCATCTAACGTCAACCCAACCTAATAATAATCGCCCAATCGGTTAAGAGGAATTCCCAACCACACAACCATCCTCTCAACAGGAGCTCAAAATCACATCTACCTACCATCTACACAACTATCCAGACTTACATAGCTTACATAATAAACATACAAGCAACAATGATCAATGCAATCAAAGTCAAAAGTCCCCAACGTGTGTGTTGCCTTTATAAATTAGTTCCACGCAGGATGACCATAATTATAATTGCACATTTTGCACATGCGTACTTACTTCCAAGACCACACCTCTCAATGATAACACACATCTACCACATAGCATTTAATAATAATCCAAATAAAACTTCACTAAGACATGTGATTAATCCACCTAACGAATACATAAAAATCCCAATCGACCAAACGAAACAGAAGTCACATCGTGACCCAAAATATAAAATCAATCCTCGATTATAGCAACGCTATCGAGGTAGAAAACGAAATAAACTTATGTTGGGCCTTGCTTGGGTTTGACTTTTCTCTCTCAAAAGTCCCCCAACTCCGCGGGTCCAGTGAGGTAAACAATCTCCCAATGATATCTCCTAGGGGATAGGGGAAGACATGACTAAAACAATAACAAAGGGGTATATACTATTAGATTCCCATAATGAAAAAGGTATATATTCATATAATATAGGTAGTAATTCAAAATAGAAAGAATTCAAAGCTTTTAGGTAGCGGGAACATACGATATATACGTACACAAACACTTATGCCCTAAAATGCAACTATATGAGGGACCCTTAAGCTATAGTCTAGGCTCAACCACCTAGTTCTCTATAACCTCTGGCTCTGATACCAATCTGTCACACCTTGCCAAGGCGGAAATGAGAGGTATAAACAAGAATGGATATCATCACAACACACGGTGTCTCTATAGAGAATACCTAAAAAATGAAAGCTAAAGTAAAGCAAAGACACAAAGTGTCATAACAATACCCAAAACCTAACCAAAAATCCAAAAGGCGTCTTTATTGATGAAAACGGAAAGTTCTCCGGCCAATAGAAAGAACATGCAAACAATTATTCAATTCAATCAATGCCGAATAAGCTCATGACAAGAAATAGAAATCTTCCATGACATCGCTATAGCTCTTACTAGCCATTTCTTCCATCTTATTACCATCATGCACACAAAAAATGATGCTTAAAACGTCAACACAATGGTTGGTGAGAGTCATAGGTTTTAGAGACTACATAATAAAACTTTTCAAAACCGAATTACTGAGTATTATCAAAACTATATACTGACAATATGCAAACATATGAATTTATGCTAACATGCAAGTCCACATCCTATGTTTAAGAACGTTACCCCCGATCCATTACAACAACTGGGTAGGAACGTTACCCCCGATCCATTACAACAACTGGGTAGGAACGTTACCCCCGATCCCATATGTCACTTACGCACCTAAAAGTCTACCAGCTGAAGCTTATACTTAGGCCTGGACCAACAATACTGGGTAGGCGTACCCCTCCGATCCCAATTCACTATTATTGAGTAGGCGTACTCCCCGATCCCAAATCAATAACACTTGACATGTCAATATAGAACATGCAAGTAAACCACATTCAACATGCAACAATAAGTCATATAGCAATCACATAATGTCCACATGAAAGCAAAACACATAATCACAGCAATTCAAAACATTTAGCATCATTTCCATCCCAATGTAAAAACATTTAAAAGTGGGACTATGAAACTCACCTGATGCTTAGCTTCCAAAAGATCCAACAAAACTTCACAAAATTTCACGAACAATCTAAACAATTAAACACATTATTAGCTACCATCAATTAGGCATTCAACCCAATATGATGTAACCTTAACTATGATGGATACCTAGGCTATCTATCATAGTCCTATAATCGTTTAAAACCTTTACCCATTCTTACATATTTCATTTATACTTAAATGCTACTCCTTAAACTTTCTGGTTTTAAGCAGAATTTTACTCTTACTTGCACGCCCTAAACGCACTACTTAAACACTCCCATAATTCAAACCAAAATTCATCATGCTACATATATGTCCTATGACCCTCTCATAGCTCTCCCAAAGCCATTACCCTTTTACAAATACCCCTTAGAAATTCATTAATCCAAAGTGTCCAGAATTCGTCCAGAATCTGACCTTCTAAAAGTATGACATTGGTTAACCAACTTAGACCTTACTATGGCCTTAGCCAAAATTCAGGGAACACACACAATATATGAACTAACTTCCACGTGACTTAGAGCCTCTAACTCAGTGTCTAAATATTTTTAGAAAAATCAAAACCAAAACTGAAATTCGTCACTATTTTACACACTGATTTTGTAATGACCATTTGACCCACTTCCCGACCATAAAAACTCATGAGGCCAACTTTTCTGGAAAGTAGACTCTCTGAGGTTATCTCCAGTATGTTGTAAATTATTTATTTGATCTTTTATGATTGAGTTATGCTCGTTACAAAACTGCCTAATTTTCTGCAGTGAATTAAACATCTAATTCGAGTGATCTAAGCCCTAACGCATGATCTTATCGCTAATCCAATCGATCTAATGATTAAACTAACATTATTATATCATAAAATTTCTGGATATTACAAACCCTAATTTATAAAACTTAATTTAAACCCTAATCCATCATAACTAAGTTACTAGAATTATAAACAAACTATAATTAAAAGATCGGATCGTACCTTAAAGTGAAACCCTAAAAAAAAATCGTCTTCTTCTCTTTTCTTCTCCTCAATGCGATCTAACCCTCGAGTGAGGAGGAGGAAGGGAATGTCATGATTTATATTTATAAGCCTCCTAGTAGAGTTGTAGTTTAAGTCCAATTTGTTTTAGATTAGGATTAGGACTTTAAATACTTTTTTTTCTTTTATTTACTAAAATTCGGATTACTATTCATGCCTAAAAAATATTTTTTTTTCTTTTCTTTTATTACTTAATTAATTATCTTTATACCATTAAAGTTTTATAGAAAACTTAAGCTAATTTTTAAAACCAATTTTGCTTGAAAACTACTTTCTAACTTCTAAAAATAACTTTTCATTTCCAAATTCACTTTCTATATATGGAAAGTTTACTACCATCTTCCATATTTTAACCACATTATTTCTTAACCTAACTTCTAAAACCTAATCTTATTTTAATTCACTAACATATAAATACATATACGTAATAATACTTACACATTTAACACAGAAATGCTCAAATCTCAATAATCATTTCCTTGTCAGTCAAAAGTGAACGAAATAAACTCAACCAACTTCATCACCATTCCAATCTCATTGAGATGATCACACTCAATAGATTGATTACCAATACCTCATAAACGCATATAAACACACATAAACACATCAAATCACATAAACCATACATTACAACAGGCACCTAAGTCAACACTAACGGTTTGACTAACCTACTCAAGTCATGGTTGTCACAAAGAATAAAGCCAGGCTTGTAGCTCAAGGTCATAGACAAGAAGAAGGAATAGACTATGATGAGGTTTTTGCACCTATTGCTAGAATAGAGGCAATCAAGCTGTTCTTATCCTTTGCATCATATATGGGATTTCTTGTCTATCAAATGGATGTTAAAAGTGCTTTTCTCTATGGCACAATTGAAGAAGAGATGTATGTTCATCAACCTTCAAGCTTTGTTGATCCTGCTCATCCAAACAAAGTCTATAAGGTGGTTAAAGCTCTTTATGGTCTACATCAAGCTCCTAGAGCTTGGTATGAGACACTCTCTTCTTTCCTGTTGGAGAATGGTTTTAGAAGAGGTACCATAGACAAAACCTTGTTTATCAAGAAGAATAAGAGTGACATTATGTTGGTCCAAGTCTATGTGGATGACATCATATTTGGCTCTACTAAGAAGTCTATGTGTACTGAATTTGAAGAAGTTATGCACAAAAGATTCCAGATGAGTTCCATGGGAGAGCTTACATTCTTTTTGGGACTACAGGTGAAGCAACAACCTGATGGAATCTTCATAAGTCAAGACAAGTATGTAGCTGACATTCTCAAGAAGTTTGATTTTTGCTCCATTAAAACAGCTACTACTCCTATTGAGTCAAACAAACCCTTGGTTAAAGATGAAGATGGTGTAGAGGTAGATATGCATGAATACCAATCCATGATTGGTTCCCTGATGTATTTGACTGCATCAACGCCAGATATCATGTTTGTTGTCTGTGCCTGTGCAAGGTTTCAAGTCACTCCAAAAGCTTCCCATTTACATGCTGTAAAGAGGATCTTTAGATATCTCAAACATCAACCCAAACTAGGGTTATGGTATCCTAGGATCTCTTTTGAACTAGAAGCTTTTCTCAATAATGATTATGCAGTAGCCACCTTGACTAGGATATCAACAACTGTGGAAATGTCAATTTCCTTGGTAGAAGACTCATAATCTATGGCATGCAAGAAGCAAAACAATTATGCAAAATCTACTACTTGAGGCAGAATATGTTGCAGTAGGCTCATGTTATGGCAAGGTACTATGAGACAAACAAATGATGGATTATGGCTTTAACTTCATGAACACCAAAATCCATATTGACAATGAGAGCACCATATGTGTTGTCAAGAATCTAGTCTATCACTCAAGAACCAAGCACATTGAGATTCGACATCACTTCATAAGGGATTGTTATGAGAAGAGATTGATAGATGTCTCAGATTCCCCGTGACACAAATGTTACATACCTTCTCAACCAAAGGGTTTGATGTTACCAGGTTTAACTTTTTGGTGGTCAGCATTAGAATGTTAAATCTGTAGTTACATTTGAGGGGAGGTTAAATTGTAAAGTTTGTACATACAAGTTTACATTAATACTGCTAGGGTATTAATGCTGGTAGATATGATATAGTTAGTTCAAGTCATAGTATATTTTCTTTTTATTGCACTAACTTTTTAGGATAAGCATGGATTTGAGGATGGATGGATGCAGTGCTGGCAAATTCTACTCATATACGGTCTGTAAGTACTAAGTATTAGAGTTATTTCTGGTAGTTTACAAGTTAATATTGGTGGACTACTTGTTAATTCTGCGGACTTAAAGTTAATTCTGGTAGTCTATAAGTTAATGCCGGTAGTCTATATGTTAATTCTGGTAGACTATATTAGTACTGGTAGACTAATTTTAATACTGGTAGATGATCGTTGGTGCTGGTGAGGGAAAATTGACTTTTCTTATTTTAAATATTACCGTTAGCGATTTTTACGGCGCATACTTCTAACATAGGTTTCTATTTGGATAATTACTGTACTTTCTTCAATAAAATATATTTCTTTACTCTAAAGAAACTTCTTTTACACACGGTCCAATAAAAAAACCTTGTTATTCATCGATAAAAACTTAATTTCCTCTCTCTACCAGCACTTAGTAATTCACTCGCATCAAACCCAGCATTAGAATTTCAATTCTTATGATTTCTATTCATCAACGAGTTCATATGGCCAACCTAAAGTACTCAGACAAGCATAATATGGTCGCTTTCCTGAAGAAACCAAATGAAAGTGTTGGTTTCACTGAGGTAGTAGATTTCCTTAAAGGTACATCTCTCAGGTATGCCTTAACTCATAATCCTACTATCTATGACTCCCTAGTCAAATAGTTTTGGCAAACTGCCACAGTCAGAACACTTGCTAATGGGACTCAACAATTAGTAGCATCTATAGACTCTAAAGAGTATACTATTACTGAGGCATCTGTTAGAAGTAAACTTCAATTGGCAGATGCTACAGGAATACATAATTTATCTGATGCTGAAATATATGCTGGATTAGCCACATTGGGGTATGTTACTGAGGGTAAATTAACTTTTTGGAAAATGAATTTTACACCCCAATGAAAATTTTTAATCCATCATATTTTACACTGCTTAAGCCCTAAGTCTGGTGGATGGGATCAATTTGGTAGTACTATTGCTACTGCATTAATCTGTCTATCTAGCGATAGGGTTTATAATTTTTCTAAAATGATTTTTGATGGGATGGTTCATAACTTAGAGAGTAATTCAAAAAATTTAATGTATCCAAGGTTTTTACAAATTATTTTGGATATTACAACTGAAAATAAAGGAAGGTATTTAGCCCCAACTTTGACCAAAAAGCTTTTTGCAAACATGAAAAGGGGTTATGCAGGGGATATTGTACCATTGCTGCCTGTATGTTGGTAGGGGTAGCTGTGGATCAAGGTGAAGGCTCAGCACAACCAGCTGAACCCCATCACACACCTGTTGATCCAATATCATCCACATCCCAACCACCTATTCCATTACCTATTCCATCACCACCTCATCCATCACCACCACCTCATTCACTACTTCAATCACCACCTTATTCACCACCTCATTTACTACCTCATTCACCACATCAATCACCACCTTTTTCACCACCTAGGTCCTATGATGCACCTCTCCTTGAAGGTAATACATCAGGAACTGAGGATAGTATGCAACTTAAAGAATTGATGGTGCTTGTACCTACCTTAGTGACCATGATTAATAGTTTGGAGAAAGAGTTCAAGGACACCAAATAGACACTAGGGAATGCTAGGGAATGATGTGGTTAAATTGGTAAAGAAGGTGAAATCTCTAGAAAAAGTTTTGAAGAGGAAATCCAAGAAAGTACTCATATCTGAATCCTGAGAGGAAGAATCGAGGATAGGGGAGGTAAATTCAGGGATATGATGGATGATCCTCTAGTTTTCTTTGGTGTAGAGAATCATGAAAAGAGAAGTCAACAGATTGTTGTTACTCCTACAAAAGCTTCAGGGGAGGCTCATGAAGAAGAAATCAGTCCTACAATCTTGGAGGCAGCTAAAACATTGTCAAAGGTTGCTTCTCAGGGTGTTAGCAAGGAAAAATCAACTGATAAGGGCAAGAGATATAGGAGGAGAGCAAGGTCTATGGCTAAAAAGATTGATACTGGATTGGATGCTGTTACTCCTACAAAAGCTTCAAGGGAGGCTCAAGAAGAAGAAATCAGTCCTACAATCTTGGAGACAGCTAAAACATTGTCTGGTACTGCTAGTAAAAGGGGTCAAAGGGAAGGAAAGGCTCCAATGGTTGAAGAGGATATCCAGGCTACTCACAAAACTAAAGAACAAATGAGACAAGAGGAAGCTGGATTGGAAGAGGCTATAAAGTTGCAAGCTCAATTGGATGAAGAAGTTGCAAAGCAGATTCATTTAGATAAAATGGTAGCTAAAAGAATGGCAGAAGAGGAAGCTTTATCAGAACAACAAAAGAAAAGAAAAGCTCAAGTTCAATTTGAAGCTCAATTTTATACTGAAGAAGACTGGGATGCTATTAAAGCCAAGCTAGAAGCAAATGCAGAGTTGACAAAAGATGTGTTGGGAAAGGATTTGCCTGAACAAGATTTTGCAAAAAGAATGGCAGAAATGGTGAATCAAAGAAAGAAACACTTTGCAGAGGAAAGAGCTAAGGCAAAGAGAAACAAACCCATGACTCAGTCACAGTTAAGAATCTATATGTCAAACTATCTTAAGAATCAAGGAACTTGGAAGCTTTCTCAGTTAAAGAAGTTGAAGTTTGAAGAAATTAAAGAAGAGTTTGATAAGTTAGTTCAGCAGATTGACACTTTTGTTCCTATAAATCTTGAAGCTACAAAGGCAAAATTGAAAAGATATGGAGAAGAGCTTCAGACAAAGACTTCAAAGAAACAAAGGTTTGATGATAAAGATGTTCCAGCTATAGGAGACAAAGTTGCTGAAGTAAAGGAAGAAGAGCCAGTAAAAAGAACAGGAAAAAGAAAGAAGCAAAAGGCTAGAAAAGGTGTAAATGTTGACAAGAGTGCACAAGAAGATTCAGAGACTGATAAAGAGGAATCAGTAGAGGCTATGAATCCTACTCCTTTGACTACAAAATCTGATAGTGTGGTAAATTGGAAGATATTTCAGCAAGGTCAAAGAAGTATTTATCAGATAATGAGAGCAAATGGAGCTGATACAGTCTACATGAGCTTTGGAGCTATGGTTAAAGACTTCACAAGAGAGGATCTTATAGAGTTGTACAGGTTGGTAATGCAGAAGTATGGAACTAATAGGCCTGAAGATGCTTATGACAGAGTGCTTTGGAGTGATCTCAGGACTATGTTTGATCCACCTCTCAATGAAGATGCTATTTGGAGCTTACCACTTCAACAAAAGATGGTTAGTTGGAGGTATTATGATAAATGTGAAGTACATTGTTTAACTTTGGAGGCATGCACTATATATATGTTAGCGGATAGAAAGTATCCATTGTCAAAAGAAGCTTGCCAAGTGATGCTGAAAATGAAGCTTCTAGATGGAAAAATGAATGAAGTTTGCTATAAACTCTTGAAGATGATTGAGAAGCAAGCTGGGATTAGAAAGTGATGAAGTTATCAGTAGCAGTGGGCATGTTTTTGGAAACTGTGGACTATTATGGAAGTGAGAAGGGTTTGGGTGTTGGCTAACCACCACACAAAAATGGTTTATGCATTTCACCATTGCTATAATAGGCATAAGACTGTCAAGTCAAAGCAAAAAGCTTTAGTACAGACTTTTCAAATCCGTTTATGTTGACAGTTTACCAAAAACTTGATGGTAATCAATGCACCATAAGTATTACACTAAAGTATTGTGCTACTTCAAAAAACGGTACTGTAATAGAACTCAAATCCGTTGATAGCTGATAGTTTGCTAAAAACTATAAGGTTATCAATGCACCTTGTTACTACAATGAAGCATTGACTAGTCCATAGCAAACGGCTCATGGTAAAGACATATCAAATCCGTTGATGGCTGGTAGTTTGCAAAAACTATAAAGCCAACTTGTTGATGTTGCAGTGTAGCTGTGAAGAGAAACAAAAGACTAATAAACAAAGTATGATCTGGTTTTTCAAAGAACATCAAACAAATCATTATTCAAGAGAAGCTAAGGACTTAAAGACATGCTTAGATACAATTCTCAAAAGCCTAAACTGAAGACAACTAAAGAAACTTAAAGTTTACAAGTGAAGTTCAAGTTTAGGGGAGAATGATTATGAATATTAATACAACGCCTTAATTGATTTTAGTATTGTAGATACTTCTGCTAGTTACATGTTGTACTGTAAAGGATTCATCTAGTTCGTACTGGAATGTTAAATAGGTTAATACTGCTATGTAATAGTTTAAGTCCTGCTTACCAGAAATTAGCTTAGTAGTTAAAGATATGCATGAGATTATCTTAGGAAGAGGATATGTCATTATCTTTATACGCGTTTTTGTAGAAGCCCATTAGGATTTCCTAAGTCCCTATAAAAGGAACCCTAGGCATAGTCAGTAGATATAGTTCTACACAAGATCATAAAGATCGAATAGTAATCATAGTTTGTAATCTGTAACCTAGGCAGATTCAAAGTTTAATATAAAAATGGATATCATCATAACACATGGTGTCTATATAGAGAATACTAAAATGAAAACTAAAGTAAAGCAAAGACACAAAGTGTGATAACAATGATGTATTTATTAATGAGAAATATGTCTCGTCAATAAATGACATACAAAACATAATTCAAACAATTCATGCAAACGCATTTATTCAAACAGAAGACATAAATAAACTCTAAGCATCCTACGGTATCTTCTAGCCACTTCGCTCTATCTTAGCACCATTAAGCTCACCTAAAAATGATGCTTAAAACGTCAACATAAAGTTGAGCGAGAATCATAGGTTTACGACATACAACAATATCCAAAATAAACTTTTAATTAGCTGTTGCATTTACCAAAACAATTCATGACAATAATTAACAACAACGGGATGGAACGTGCCCACGATCCACAATCATATCAACTACATATATGGGCTACATGGCCTCATATTAGCTCACGCAGTCTTACCACCGTCACACCTCGTTTTGCATATTGGGATCCATAATACCAAACATATCATATTGCAACACAACAGGACAGAACGTGCCTACGATCCAATACACATAACCACAGTAAGCTTAAAAACATTTTAACATGACAACAAGCATCATTCTTACCCCAAAATAACATGAGAAAAAGAGGCTATGAAACTCACATTTGCTTAGCTTTCCAAAAGATTCCAACAAAAAGCTTCACAAACAACTAGCACAAATCTAAACAACAAAATAACTCATGTTACACGCTACTAAGCCAAAAGCTTAATGCACATGTAACAATCATATGATGGATGTCTAAGGTGTTTAACCCCAATGGGGTCACCCCGACACAATTACCCAACTGATACCCACTTCATTAACAATTGTCACTAGTTTATCACAATTGTTCAAAACTGCAGCCAGAATTTTAACATGACTTAACGTACTCAACAACCATACTTAGTAATATTCCTTAATTTTTCATGTCATTTTAATGACGACATTTATTTTGTCCATTATTCCACAATTATTTTTTTACCTCGTGCGCGCGTTTACTTTATATCTTATCACATAAAATTTAAATCGCGAAAGCTAAAAATTTCATTTAAAACAAATTAAACATGATTAATATGATTTTATTACACTATTTCCTTACATGAATAATG
The DNA here is from genome assembly GCA_026074375.1 of Tanacetum coccineum. Lineage (NCBI taxonomy): Eukaryota > Viridiplantae > Streptophyta > Magnoliopsida > Asterales > Asteraceae > Tanacetum > Tanacetum coccineum. Next base: position 23,915 of record BQNB010028910.1, read on the forward strand.
TGGTTTGGTTTTTTTATAAAAAAATTTATGCGAAACATTAAGAATCATTTATATAATATTTATATGAGTTTAAAATTTATAAATATTTTTTTACAAGACAATTGACCCTAACTTATACGAATAACATTATACAATCGAAAAAGCATTATTATTATTTATTTGAAAAGTAAAAATCATCTTTTTGTATTTTATTTTATCGGATTACGTAGGGTTTACGTTTCGCGATAAAATGCGTTTAGGCATTTCCGGAATCACCAAAATAAATCTACGCTTCAACAAATACTTATTTTTTTTATTTTCAATGATCAAAGCTTATAAAACTTTACCCATATATGTCAAGTGTTATATTTGGGTCGTCCCATTTAAAAGGAAGTAAACCAAGACATACATTTCAAGTATTACACTTTAATAAATAAAACTACATTTACATTAACTTACACATTCTACACATTCTAAATAAAACTACCACTTATAAATACAAAACAATACATTCATATTATGCAAGATAAAATACTAGTAAATTATCTTCCATGATTTCATGGCATATCATACATCTTGGGAAACATAGAAAAACAAGAATTAATTAGCTAGTGATCTTGACCTTAGTCTCCTCATTTCACTCTCCTTGTCTACCGTCCCCCCTCCCTTATGCATTCTTATTCTTGACTCTCAATAGTAACTTGGACCAAGGATCTAGTAAATAAGAGTGCTACTAGTTAGATATTACACACACTTCCATTTTCATAAGCAAAATCAAACTCCATTTCTCTTTTTGCTCTCCATATACACGTCCCATTCCCAACTCTTAAAACAACTCATACAAATTATTTTATCACTTACACAAGTAATCACACATCATATTCAAGGCATTCTAAAGGTGTCTTGAAGGTTTACTTAAGAGTTTGCAAGGGTTATATACAAGAAGAAAGCTAGCATTTTGTTAAGAAATTTGGGTTTGGTTTGGTTTGTTTGGGTGTAAGCCGCGGCTAGGAACAAAAGGGACGAGACGGGTGCATTTTATTTTTTCCGACTTTGCTCCGTATATCTTTGTGAGCCTTTTTTTTATTATTTCGATTGTTTCGTTCATTGATTCGATTTTTTTATATATGTGATGAAATCGATTGGAACTTGCGGCGTTAGTATATTGTGATATTGATATTAAAGTAGGATTAGAATGAAATTATAAGGTATATTGGATGCATTTTTGATGAGTTTTTGGGTCGAAAACTAGTTTTAACGCATTTTGTATCGGGTCGTTTTGACCAGAAAACAGTACCTATGTTTCGGGGTTCGAGATTTTTAAAAGTTGGATTTTTGTTTATAAAATATAATAAAGCTTTCCTAGACGGACGTTTTGATATAAAATGGGACTTCTAACTCCCAATAACGAAGAAACTGGAGCTAGATCGATATATACACTTTAGTAGAAAATGGGTCATTTTTAGTATATATATTAAATCTGACAGGTTTCGTAATTTGACGTTTTGAGCACTTTCGAGTCCGTTTCGGCCTTCCGGCGAAACACGAAAGTTGTTCGGAATGACGTTTTGCATAAAATCTCTTTTTGGTCAAAGTCGTGAAAATGTAATATAACGGGTCAAAATCGAAAGTCAAACTTCTGTATTTTTATAAAAATATATATAGTTTCAGCAGATTCTCGTAAGGGCATTTTGGTCATTTTCTGTCGAGTTTCAGGTCTCGGCTAAAACTAAAAAGTTGTCCGGAATATCGTTTCGCATAAATTTGCTTTAGAACCCGAGTCGTGAAAAGGTGATTTAGTGGGTCGTTTTGGTCGGGTCAGACTTAGAAAATAAATGTATTTTATTAAAAAGTCAAACGTAAAAGTCAACAAGGACATTAGTAAACGTTAACGAACTATGAAGGTGATTTCGATTTATAAAATAATATCGAATAATATATTATCGTAAGTAATTACTTTTGAGGCCGTTGGTCGATTCTAAAAATGAAATAGTATATGATTGGATGGAAAATAGTATATATAAAATATACTAAGTGTTAAGGTTTAGAACGCGCAAGTGGATTTCTCATCACATATAAGTATGTATGCATATATAAATATATATATGTTTTCGTCGTAACGATGTACGCATCGTTGCTCGTATTTTGTACGTATTGTAATCAAGCGACCGAGCGACGTAAATATGGTCCGTGATCAGATCGTTACTGCTTCGTTTGTGATTTATTTGGCTTATTCAATCGTGATCGTTGATCAAGGTGAGTTCATAGTCTCGCATTTCAATCTTTTCAATGTTTTATAAACCCGCGAGGGGAATACATGCTCGTTTACAAACTTGTATATTTTACTACAGTACAATTACCTTTCAATACTTTGTGAGTTCATAGCCCCACCTTTTCTCTTTTAATGGTCTTCATAAACTGTTTTCGGGGTGAGAATACGTGCTCGTTTTACTACATAAACTTATTGATTTTTATACGTAAGCATTACCTGACTATTTTTACTAAATCTTGAATTGTTTACTACATGATTTGAGATCGTGAATACCTATATTTGAAACCGTGAATTTTAGACATGATTGTTTTACTACGGACACAAGTGTTTACAAAGTGTATGCTATCCAGATTAATGCCTGATATTATTGCCTAAGTACCTTCTCTGCCACTTAAGTCCCCTGTTTATCATGAACCGTCAGTTGCTAGTGTCGTGAGCGCGAGTGTTGTGGATAGATCTATCGGGATTGACAATCCCCACCTTTCTTTGGGGTCACAAGCTGACTTATGGTGCATTGAACATTTGAGGTATTACTTTCTAGGATGTTTGGCAGAACATCCTACTTTTATGGGGCATTCCAATCTATTGATTGAAGTACGTTAAGGTTTCGGTGTCATGACTATAGTGCAAATAATACAACGTGTTGGACATGATATATGTGTTTTCTCTTGTCTACCTTACTTGTTTTGGACTTCGGAATACGTACTTAGTCCACCATACTTCGATCTTTAGTGGACCACTACAGAACATTTACTAGATTTATAAAATCACTACGTTGGATTTTCGAAATAACACTTTTTAATGTTGTAACCGCTACTTTCTTCTAATTATTTCATAAACTATTCCAAAACACTTTTACTTAAACCTATGAATATTCACCAACATTATTGTTGACATTTAGCATGTATTTTTCAGGTACTATTTTGCTAGTGGAGCATTGGGAGCATTCGAGTCGCGCGAATATATTTTTGAAGGCTTAATAACTTGTATACCATTCGACAAACGTTTTAAAATAAACAAAATGTTTCTATTGCATTATAAATGGGATCATTACTCTGACATTTTTAATTAAATTGAATGTGACATTTTATTAAACGTCTCTTTTGAGGTCGTTTTCTGTGACTTGTGCGTATGGACTATGAAGTCGCACCCCAATGTTACTATTCCGCTGCCGTCCGATTTTGGGGGTGTGACAGATTGGTATCAGAGCTGAAGTCATAGAGAACTAGGTCGTTTTCAAAACCTAGACTATGACCATGTTTTTCAAAATATAGAGTCTTTCCTTGTTTTATCCGATATCCGCGCGCGCTTGCTTCTAGGTAACTTATATGCTCTCTTTTGCATCCCTACTACTATTACATGGATAATGAGTATTTAATACTAGACTATGATTTTGTTATCTTACGTCTATCATATGACGTCTTACTATTTACCTTATATTGGTCCGTTATATAAATATTGATCACTTTGGTTTTCGTGTACTTCCCGATTTCTCATTTACTCCCTTGAGCGTCAATACTGGTATTATATAAGGATACCTATACTTATGGGCTAATTTCTTCTTGATCTCTTACGATTAACTTCAACCATTTACGCGACTTTACTTTATTCCCTTTTGATGATATCGAAAATTCGGCATATTTTGTAAATTCTACTAGTTACTTTACCATTCGACTCCGAGTTGGAACACTCTTCTTATGCTTTTGAATCACATATGTTGTTTTGTAATCCATCGTTTTGAAGCCTTCCAGTTGATGGGAGTATGACAATTAACTTGTCACCTCATACGTGACACCTTGGAGAACCTACCTTTAGAACACACTTTTTTACTTCATTTTGTTGATTGGATAATTCTTTACGTTCATTTTCTTTGACTGCTTCTGCTTTCGTTCAGATATTCTTTATATCTGTTATGACCTATCCCTTTAGAAACAATCTTGATGTCAACCTATAAACCATTTTTTTCTTTGTCACGTTGTGACTTTGAGCTACTTCAATTTACTTATTGACTATTTCATTTCGTCAGAAAAACTATTGATACATTCATACATCGACACTATTTACAAAAATGAACATCTCATTTGTCAAGAAACAATGTGTGTCTATTTGCATCAAGTTTGTGGAGTATTCATAAAACGCGTTTACTTCTGTGAAATCGAATCAGTAACCTAGCAACTAAGTGAGACTTCACTCCCACCTTACTATATATAGTCGACATCATCAAAACAAAGAAAAAGAAAAGAAGAAGTTACAACTGACACTTATCTGAAGGTAACAAATAAGCCCACTAGGAGCCGACTTGGTCGGCAACAAAAATTATAAAACCAACTCACAAATCTTGAAACAACCAAGTTAAATCAATTAGAAGGATTGCAAACAGTTACTCAATCGTGTAAACGAAATTATCGAAAAGCATAAATAAAAATAACAAAAAAGATTTATTTGCCCGACAACATTCATTTATAAATCCCCATTTAGGAGAAATAAGATTACATAAGAACATAAAGGAAATACAAGTTTTATTACAACCCTCCCATAATATCTATTCCTTCCAAAAGAAATCTACGTCGATTGCAAGAACGATGAGGGGCACGAGAATTGCTAGAATAAATAAAAATAAAGTGGTAAATGTAAAGAAATAAGTAAAGCAAAAGGTAAAAGAAAATGCAAACCAACACGGTGATTTATAGTGGTTCGGTCACGAAGCTCCTCTTCGCCCTACTCCACTTCTCGAGTATCCAACTCGAGAGTTACTTCACTAATCAACAAGCTCTCTTTCGGCGGAGAAAACCTTGTACCAATGCTTACATTATTTTTGACACTAAGCTAGATGTCGAGTCCTTCTTCGGGTACAACCAAAACCGTTATGTTTTATGGCCCAACATAACAAACCTTGTGTTTTATGGCCTAAATACATAAACCGCGTCGCTTACAATATTTTCTGACACTAAGCTAAATGTCGAGTCTTAATCTTAGCTAGAACCAATCTACCACCCACATATGTATTTTGAGGACTAAAATTGTAACATTCCGTATTTTCAGGTCATTTTATGACGTCGTTCATTTCGTCATTTTTTTTCACTATTAAATTTTTTTAGTCTCGTGCGTGTTTACTTTAATTCTCATCACATAATTAAATCGCGTAAGCTAAAAATTTTCATTTAACGAATAAAACCAGAGAAATATGATTTTTACATACTATTTCCTGACATGAATAGTGTTGGTTCGTTTTAATAAAACTTTTGGGGAAACATTTTTAGAATCATTTATATAATATTTATATGAGTTTTAAATTTATAAATATTATTTTACCAGACAATTGACCCACTTAAACGATAACATTTTACCAACGATAGAAACATTATTTTATTTTTTCGAAAGTAATAATCAACTTTTTATATTTTATTTTTATTGGTTACGTAAAACGTTTACGTTTCACAATAAAATACATTTAGGCGTACCCGGAATAAAATAAAAACAACTAGAACAATACATATTTCAAGTTTATACTTAAAGATTTAACTTACACATTTTTACCTACAAGTAAATGATATATTTTCTTCCAAAAATATCAAGAAACATTGACCAACAATGTTCCTTATTTCTTTCTTGCTTGTCCAACGTTCCCCCTCCCGTATGCATTCTTATTCTTGACTCTCAATAGTAACTTGGACCAATAATCTAGTAAATAAGAGTGTTACTAGTTAGATATTACACACACTTCCATTTTCATAAGCAAAATCAAACTCCGTTTCTCTTTTTGCTCTCCATATACACGTCCCATTCCCAACTCTTAAAACAACTCATACAAATTATTTTATCACTTACACAAGTAATCACACATCATATTTAAGGCATTCTAAAGGTGTCTTGAAGGTTTACTTAAGAGTTTGCAAGGGTTATATACAAGAAGAAAGCTAGCATTTTGTTAAGAAATTTGGGTTTGGTTTGGTTTGTTTGGGTGTAAGCCGCGGCTAGGAACAAAAGGGACGGGACGGGTGCATTTTATTTTTCCGACTTTGCTTCGTATAGCTTTGTGAGCCTTCCTTCTATTATTATTTTGATTGTTTCGTTCGTTGATTCGATTTTTTTATATATGTGATGAAATCGATTGGAACTTGCGGCGTTAGTATATTGTGATATTGATATTAAAGTAGGATTAGAATGAAATTATAAGGTATATTGGATGCATTTTTGATGAGTTTTTGGGTCGAAAACTAGTTTTAACGCATTTTGTATCGGGTCGTTTTGACCAGAAAACAGTACCTATGTTTCGGGGTTCGAGATTTTATGTAATAAATCTAAAGTTCTAAAGTTCAATTTACAATAAATAAATGATAAAAGGGCAAATAAGGAATTTTATATCCCCACTTTAACCTAGAATCTCCATTTTATTTTGTTATCAGCCGCTTCTTTTCATTTCATTCTCTTTTTATATTTCTCTTTCATCTTAAACACACAAAAACCACCAATAAAACCGCCACCGTCATTCGATTCATGGAAATAATTAGATTAAAATATGAAAAAAAAATAAAACCTTATGGGATACATTGCTTTCGATCTGATAAAAAAACTAGATATGAAACTTTTTTGGCTTTCGATTCGATTTGAAATTCTGATTATAGATTCGATCTAAAACTTTTTTTGGCTTTCGATATGAATTTTCTTTGCTTAAGATTTGAAAACGAAATAAGAATTTCGATCTGAACAAATAAAACCTTTTTCAATATGTGGCTTTCGATGTGAAAAAAAATAATTAGATATTGAAAGATGGGTTCAAATGGAGTCTATGAGTGATGGTAAGAATGCGTCACAGATTCCGGTTTTAGAGGTGCCCGAAGAACCTAAGATTAGTGATGAAGGTAAAGGTATGAAGTAGTGATTTAAATGTTTTATATTTTGCTTTTTCTAGTGTTTTAGTATTTGGTATTTATATGTTTTCTGCAATGAATATTTATGGGATTTGTACCCGGTTTTGATATCATATTTCTGTAGAAATAGTCAAACTCTTTTAGTTTTGAATCAATATTATTTGGTTACCCGGTTAATGCATATCTACATGGCTACATGTGAAGCTAAACCAATTAGAATTCTGAAATGGTGAAGGTCAGTTAGTACACTAACTTTGACCATGTTAATTTTTTTTTCTAAATAACAATGATCTAAATTGGTTGTCAAACGTATCAACATGCTGACCAAATTTTAATTACATTTTGTTATTTGTCATCTTTTAAATATAGGTAAGCATATTTTTTTTCAATTTATGCATATTAATTAAATTGTGCATATGTGTTTGCTAGGTACATAGTTGAGATTGTCTTTAGATATTATCTTAGTTTATTACCAAGAATAGCTTACAAGTAAGTGTGCATATGTGTTTTGTTAGATTATGCATATATGTAATCAGTGGCGGAGTTAAGAAAATGAGATATAGGAGCAAGGAATTTTTTTTTTCATGAAAGCCGAGCACAAGAAAAATGTTAGTTACAAAATATCATGAAACTAGTAAATAATTTAAGGAGGTAGAAGTTTGTAACAAGATATGACAACTTATGTTAAGTAAAAGAAACACAATTTTGTGTTTATTTATTCGCGAAAAATTGAATTTAGAATCAAAACAAGAACATTCACACTTGCAAAAATAGATCCAATGTTAGTTAGATTCTTATCATAGTAATATGTTAAAAAGCTACTGCGATTATATTGCTTAGAACTCAAAATGTGAATAGGCTATTTTTCTTTCTACTCGGCTATTTTTCTTTCTACTCGTCTATTTTCTTGAACTGTTAAAAGGCCTTTCACATTAGATCGAAAATTAGACGATGTCAAATTTGTGTAGAGGGTAACCTTATATGAAAGCCTAATAACTGCGAAGTTTAGTTTATAAGATGAAGTTGTTGGAGACTATTTTAAAGGAACCCCCTTCAATAATGTCCTTTCGCCCTTAATACTATTTGTTATGATTAGTTCGTTTATGTAATTTGATATAAAAAAGGATTATGCATATGTGTTTTGTTAGTTGTATTGTTAAATAATTTGTTTATTAATTATTTGTGGTGACAGGTACGAGTATGACGAAGAGTGCACATGTGTTTTGTACATACTAGCTACTGAGAAGATATTTATGATAAAGATGTAAAAAGTAAAGACACAAACGCATGCAATAGATAAAAGTGCACATGAAGTAACTTGAGTATGTATACATAAGGGCATATGAATGAACTCATATGCACATGTACATGCAAAGAAATCGAGAGTGTCTTATAAGGGAAAACACATGCGCATATACGACAACACGGTTGTGTTAAAGATTAGTATACATGTTTATACGTCAATGAAACTTTCATTTATTCTTTAATTTTAAAATTTTGTATTCGAATTCTATTTCACATAGATTTTAGATTTTGTGTATAATATTATTGTTTTAAATGAATGCACTAATGCAAAATTTTTATGTTTGCCATTCAATGCACTTGTGTAAATATTTATGATTAAAACACATTAGAGGTTTAAGTGAACACTAAAAACATATGAAAATTTTACATTATTTAAAAAAACACATATGCACCTTACATTTTGAAACCATGCATGCTGGAAAATATATTTATTTAAAAAAAATGTAATTCCTAAAATTTAGGAAATGTAATTAAAAAAAGATAAAAATAAAATAAAATGTTATTTTACTCTTATACCCTTTTAAATTAAATTATAAAAATAAATATCTAGAAAAATTTGATTGGTTGATGTTGGTTCTCGCAGTTCTGTACATTTATTTGGTTCTGAAAAGAACATCACCCTATATATATATATGTGTGTGTGTGTGTGTGTGTGTGTGTGTGTGTGTATGTGTGTATGTATATAGAGTAGGGATCTAGTGAGAAGTAAATTAAAATAAGAAGTGGTGAGAAGTGACTAAAACCACACATTTGAGATGCAATTACTGTTTTTCGGTTATTTTCAGAGAGTTTACAGGAAAACCGAAAACCGACCGAAATGTTGTTTTCAGTTTTGTTTAAATGTAAAACCAAACCATCGGTTTCTAGTTTCGGTCGGTTATTTCCATTCGGTTATTTCGGTTTTCGGTTTAGTTTCGGTTTTTTCTGCTCACCCCTAGTATTACCCCATGTGTGGGAGCTTGGCTTGTAATACTTCAGACTATGTGTTGTGATTCGACAATTCACGACACAAGTATCCACTTGAGTTCAGAGGACACCCTGACCCTTTTATTGGTATGCATTTTAGTTTTCTCTATGTCGACACCATGTGTTATGACGATTAATCCCTCCGTCACGCCTCTTGTTTCCGCCTTAGACGAGGTGTGACACTAACGCTGCAACAGACCGATAATCCTAAGGGCTATTTTTGTAAATTGCTAAACAATAATAATTAAGTTAACGATCATTACTAACGGTTGTTACTTTTTTTTTTGAATGGCAACTTTATTAGAAACACTAGCAAGAAGCTAGACAATTACAAAGAAATCAAATATGGGTGTTGAATCCAACTATCTCATCTTAACTTAGAACTACCTCTAGCTTTACACCAACAAAAAGATCGTAAAACAATATCATCAAAAATGGACTCTTTACGAGTAAGGTTCGTTAAGTAACGACCGACCCCAAGGACTATTTTCGTAAATTGTTAAAAAAAAAAGCTAACAGTCGTTATATAACAGCCGTTAAGTAACGACCGTTAGTACTGTACACGGGCAGGTAAATGGGTCGGTAAATGGGCGGGTGGTTTGCGGGTCGGGTAAACCGGTTTGTTTGGGTCGGTTTTTCCACTAATTGTTGGTTTATATAACTATTTGAAAATTTATCAACTACCAACATTAAATAAAGAGTATTATGTCTTAAATTTACATGTAAGAACTTCTACAAGAACTTTTCCCGGCTTTTTTTCATATTAGAAGCAAATATTAAAAGAACTAAATATTAACATTATATGATTTTTTTTGGTTTTTCTTCTTTTTTTGTTATTTATCAACTACCAACATTAAATAAAGAGTAATATGTCTTAAATTTACATGTTCCACAACAACCATTTCCACCTATTTTTCATTTTAGAAGCAAATATTAAATGAACTGAACAATAAACGATTTTTTTTGTTTTTCTTCTCTATTTGGTTATTTGTCTACTTTCAATATACGGCGCGTTTTGAAAATTAAATGAGGCGCATCTGTAAAAATAAATAAACGCGCCATATATTGTTAAACGCGTCTAGTATTTTGTCTTTTTGTTTTCTTTCATGTTGGAGAATGAGACGCGCCTTTAATTTTGTCATTTCTTAGTTTTCTTGATAGGAAGCGCGCTTGAAATAAATTAGATACTAGACCAACTCGCGCCAGTGTTTGTCTTTAGTGATTTTTGAGGATTTTTTCTAACGCGTGTAATTAAAGAAGTGCGCCTAATTAATACGTGGATAAACAAGAATCATTGATTAATATACGTGTCTTTGATCCAATGGAATAATTTGTTTAGACCATTTTCGTAAAATATATATGCGTCGTCTGTTTTTGTAAAACTGAATTATAAAAGGTTCGTTTAAGAAATTTTCTCTTTTTCATTTGCATATGAAAGTTAAAAGCTGTTATTTTATATTCCCATACCTGGGGTTTTAAAACTCGATTTTTTAATTGACCCGACCGAGTCGTCGTGAGTTAAACCGATTTTCTATGAGATAGAATTAGTTATTAAGGTTACCAAATTTTATATTAAGCACGATACGATTTAAACTTAAAAACTACTCTTATCTTTATTACTCGTAAAGAGAATTTCTCTTGACTTGAAAGTTGAAACTATTTCAGGGAATGTTCCTGGATTAATGGCTTGTTGAAAATTGAATTTTATAATTGGAAATGTTGGCTGAATATTCACTCGTCATTTATCAATTGCATTTATAATTGCCAAGCTTACAGCAAACCTCATTACCGCAGCAGGTGCAGATCGTGTTCTTGCTTGTGATCTTCATTCTGGGCAGTCAATGGGTTACTTTGATATTCCAGTGGACTACGTCTACTGTCAGGTAATTATTTTATGTTTTAACATCTTAATATGTTTAGAAGTTAACTTTTTGGGCTGATAATAATTTTTTTCATTTTGTTCCACAAGCCTGTTATTCTTGATTATCTTGCCAGCAAGTCAATTTGCTCAAGTGATTTGGTAGTGGTCTCGCCTGATGTTGGTGGAGTTGCTAGAGCACGTGCTTTTGCCAAAAATTTATCTGATGCCCCTTTGGCGATTGTTGACAAAATGCATCACGGGCACAATGTAGCTGAGGTAGTTTTTAAATTATATTGGTCTATATCTATTTATATGCCAAAGTGCTTTATTGTGATCATATCCAAACACCCAACATGTACTTTCAGGTAATGAATCTGATTGGTGATGTTAAAGGAAAGGTTGCAGTGATGGTAGATGATATGATTGACACTGCTGGTGAGTCATTCAAAATGTTAACCAAAATGTATAAAGAGGAGGTCAAGGGTCCAAACCTCACTAGGTACACATTTGGGGGTGGTTACTGGCTAGGGAAAGGTCGGAAATGGTCATGCGGATACCCCAATTAGGCCATGTACATTTGAGTCAAAGACTCTTCCACCCCGGGTAGGTGAACAGAAAACCCTCATCCGTTTTTGCTTGTTTAACACAAACCTTCCTATATGCATTCATTAGGTATTTAAAATTTAAGAAGTTGCAACACATGTTTTTGACTTATTTCTGTACCCATTAAAGTTAAATTGTAAACATATCTTATCAGTTTCAAAAAGAATGGAAGAGCAGTTTATACTAACGGAGAGTGCCACGCTCTGTTGCTGAGCGTATAGACGTCTTTTAAATGAGAGTCCTTCAGATGACAAGTCACTGGATTTATCTTTTTCTGGTAACGTATGACTGTTATTACTTCTAAGTTATCAGTTATATGGCCTCGGATTCCATAGTTTGGTTATTTGTTTATTCATGAATGCAGATAACGGAAGGAGAGGCACATTCACTATAGGCGATGACCAATTTCCAGCATCACTTTTCGACCTTCCTTGCATCGTGGAATCTCACAAAACTTACGATGACAGTGTCTTGATCAAAACTGCAGATGTTGGCCAAGTATGCTTTCTTTCTTATACATGTTTCAGGTAAAATGAATTGATTTCATTTCGGTTTAGTTACGTAAGTATATGTTGTGCAGATGATTATGGTCAAAAATGAGGGTGATCCTGCTCCAGAAGTGGTGGAGTACCGGCATGGTCTTACACCTCCAATGAGAGATGCTCGAAGGTGAAGATTTCGCAAGGAGTCTGATTTAAATGTACGATATCTTATTATCCTTAATCTTTTACTGCTAAAGTTTAATCTAGAGGTGACAATTTTGACCCTTATGAATGGGTCAATTCTGGTTATGTTTATCTCTATTGGTCAAAATGGGTTCAAGGGTGCCCAACGAGTATAAAAATTTTGTGAAACCTTAAGTCAATTTAGCCACTGAAATTATAAATTCTATTTATTGGGGTTTAAAAGGTGTTTGGCTACTGATTTTTGCAGCTGATTTAATCAGCAACTCTAGACAAAAAACCGCACCCTCTTTCATGAGACGTACTAGCAACTAAAGGCATGGGTCATTTTGGGATGTGCTTTAACCGAATGGGCTGAATAAAAAATATTAGCTAAATGGGTCGTTTTGGGATGTGTTTTAACTAAATTGGTCGTTTTGCTTCACTTATTTTTTGTGCTTCAAGTTTTAAATTCGTAAGAGCCCAAAAGGAGCCTTTTCCACCAACGTACTAGGCTAAACAACTGATTTTTGGTCTTGAGCTGAATGGGTGGTTTAAATGGTGTTTGGCTCCTGATTTTTGCCCTTGTTTTCTAGGTACATAACTGAATGGGTGGTTTAAGTGGTGATTGGGTGCTGATTTTTACAGCTGTTCTGTATCAGTTTAGAGCATTTAGAGCAGGGAAATCAAGGGTGAACAAAAATTAACACATTTGATAGCATTGCTACTGTGATTCAACAATTTATTAAACTATTAAAGTTTAATAAAGTCACACTAAAAAAAGCATCAGTACCTTAAGAAATAGTCATAAGACTCTTGATTCAAAATAACAAACATAATTGACGTAAAAAGTGTAACATAGCATTTTAGTCTCTTGGACCACATGTAGACCCATGATGATTTGATGCGCATTTCTTTGCTTCACTTTTCTTTCGTGCTTCAAGTTTCTTCTTCAACGGACAATTGCGACTGTCATGTGTCACATATCCTCCACAATAGTTGCATCGTCTCGCATTTTTTTTAGATTTGGAAATTGCATAGTGTTTTACACTGATCATCCTTTTCTTTCCTCCTACTCCACCTTTATTACAATTGAAATTTGGATTACAAATGGAAATTTCCTCAGGTTGTGTTACACCAAGAACTGTCCTGATAACTTCCTTATTCTTCATTGGAGGCTCTGGCAGGCTTTCAATATCTGTTAGCATAGTGATACAAATGAATGATGCATCATCCAAACATTTTTTATATCAACTGTTCTTTTTAGACATTAAATGAACTATGATGCTCGAGTCATGTGTAAACGGTTCAGGTTGTGTTTTTTGTTGTGAAAATTGAATTCAAAACACACTGTTTGGATTAGCTTAATGTGCAATCTGCGATACAATAAAAAAAGTGTTATTTATTCAACACTCAAAACGTATATATGTATATGATTACAGTTCTATTGTTTGTTCCAACATAAATAGAAAGTAATCCATCACAAGCTATATTCTGCAACTTAAAGCGGTTGTTCATAAACATTTGTGTTCTGAGTTTAGTTTATATTGTGTGCAGGATAGAAAAGATAGCTCAACTAGAGGATGTGGTTATTCAAGGAATCAAAGTCAGGTGTGTAATATTAGACTTACGTCATTTTTGTAAAACCGATGCTTATCACTGGGTCAAATGGTTCAATATAGGTTCCCTGACTTAGCTTTGTTGAGTGGACAAAATTTAACATCGCTAAGGTCCAGGGGGTAATAGCACTGTTAGTTTGTTATTCGATGTTCATATCTGTTTTAAAACACCATAGTTTTAGTGCTTTTTGCAAGTATCTGCCTTTATTAGTTTTATTGCCAATGGATATATGTGCTTCAACTTCGCTGAACAACATATACGCGTACATTACTTACATAGGAATGATACAAGGGAAGTTTTACAACATTACTTCTCCGTATAAGTGTTTCACTTTTTTTATGATAAGTGATGTTGTAAAACTTCCCTTTTAGAGTGGTCCCTGAAAGCTGTAACGTCCACGATCCCTATAAGTTGTTATTTTCTTCGTTGTTAGTTGTCATTACCTCTGCAACCAAATATGCATATCTGAAACAACATTAACTAAAAATGCTGAATTACCATTAACAAATTGAATAAAAGCTCATCATCAACTTATAAGAGTGTCAAATTACCTATTCCTATTAACTTTACAAACCCTTATAAACATTTGTGCCAGAAAATGGCTGATAGTTAATAGTAAAAAAAAGCAACATGTTGTACATGTTTTTAACTGTTTAATAGTAAAATAGATTGCACATGTTAAATGATCTTGAACCACTTATATGACAAAACAGATTATATAAATGTGAGCACGAAATTTAACTCACCTATCAGGTGGCGAATTTCTTAGTCTGTAGAGGAGTCCCGAAAGTACCTCGACCTAATGTTTGTACATTACAGAAACTAAACTTTGGATTAGTGGTGCAAGTCGATATGCTTGCATTTTTAACCCATCTAAGTACACTGTGAATTACATGCAACGTGACACGCTAAACTTTGTTTTCTTAGGTACATAAGTCCACTTAAAACTGAATTACTTATGTATAGCTCTTATTTGACATTCATTTGTAATTTTTTTAAATTTTGTTATTAAGAGTGCGTTACTTTTAAAATTATGTTTACTTAGCTCTGTTTAGCTCTGATTTTATCGAGTCCTGCATTATGCGCTGCTCTCTCTACATCATGTTTATTATTGAAGAGACCGTAATCTCATATTCGCTATGTTTCACATGTCAGATTCATTAAGGAACGGAAGAAAAAGTATCCAGAAGAAGAGATAGTTGATGGCCTGTTGCAACTAAGTTTGCTGCATTGCCATGGAGGCTTGGGCGTCAAAGTGTCATTTACCTCTTTGGCTGTTTACGTGTTGGCTTGAACTAACTGAGTGAATTTTCATTTGCACTTCTAAGCCAGGAATATAGGAAAACGAAGGTACTTGCCTACATTAATGTATTGCTCCTCGCATTCCAGTAGGTTCAATTTAAACATGACATACCTTTATCTTTTTACATTAAATGAACTTCACAACTACAGTTTATTGAATAGGTCTCATCTTTATTTCTTTTTGAATCGTGATGAAGAGAACTACGAAATGAAGTGTGATTTTTTTTCCAGGATACATTGATGGTTTTGCAGATGCTGTGGAACAAGGGCTGTTGAAGGCTGTAATTTATTTCAGTTAAACGACGCCCAAGCCTCCATGTTTCTGTAATACTCCTTCAATATTAATTAAAAAGTTATTGTGAAGTGTAGATTAAGAGTGAAATCTTCATTTTTGTGAATGTATTATTTACACAGTACTTAGCTTTCCTTTTTAACTCGACATCAACAACAACGAAGAAAGCAAATCTGTTCATTCCGCCATCAACAACAACGGGGACGCCAACCATCGTCCTGCAGCAGGAGCGCGGGGCTGAATATACGTGTTTTACACAGTGAAATGAGTTGTCCATCACTCAAACATTATTTGACTTATGTCATTTAGCTGGACCATAGGAGACTTGTAAATAAATAGTCGATTCTCCCCGACATGGATCTCCCCCTTTACTTTCAGTGACCTTCAGGTACAAGTAAATATGATAACAACACACTATTAAACATATTACACGCCAAATACAACCACATTGTCTTAAATAATTTTGTAGTAATTTGAGATTTGAGAGTGCATGGATTTTGGAGATCGCGTCAACCATATCTCGAGTCATATTCTGCATCTAGGTTGTGATACGGTTTGAATTGCAACAATTCACGTTGCAAGAGTTTGGATATGAAGGTTGTAGTAGTTTATGAGAAATCAAGGGCTTTCTCAAATTGGTTCCCCTAGCCAAACTTAATGAAATTGACTTGGGACACATGAGGTGGTTGAAAGATCATCAATATCTTCAGATATGCCTGGTTAGTGATGATGAGCTTACCACAATATCGCATATCTATTATCGGTCGCTAGAGATTTTCCGTGCGTGCACGGGTATTTGCTTAGTATTAGTAAAAAGGTCAGAAAGTATAAAAGTTTCACATTATGTCACGATTAAAACTTGAACTTTGAATATACAAAGAAGGATCAGATTGTTATTTTGATCAAGGATTTCGTATATTCGAATGGCAATAAACTTCGTTCAAAAAGAAAATGGCAATAAACCAAAGGGTAAAAGCTATTTATGCTTAATGTACTATATGAGAATAGTCATCATGCTTAATGTACAACAAATATTGTCATTACACACGACCGAATTGTTTGTTAAAGGGTAATTTGGACATTTTACACAACTTCATCTTCTTCCTCTACATATTTTCATATTTATTTAAAAAGAAAAAGAAAAATAGAAGTGGGCTTCAAGTGGCAATGGTAAACATATACGTGAAGATACGCACATACAATTCCGACATGCTTGAAAATAATTGAATAGAAAAACACACATGTTTGGAAATAAGCATATGTTGGCTGTTATTTATTCACATCTTATTTGTATTCGGTTTCCTTATTTTATACAGTTTTTTAATGGCTTTAAGAAAATAAAATGAATTTATTAATATTGTGAAATTATTATTTCCCTTAGCGTAGGCTTAAAAATGGATGAGGCAAAACAATTATGGCCTATGCATCTTTAATAAACTTTAAGAAAAAGAGTAAACTGAAGTAGTGGTAAAGAGGTAGTCAGCTATATGTGGTGGTGGTGTCGTGGCAGAAGGTGGTGGTGGTGGTGGTGAGTTTTGCAGTCGGAAGTGGTGAAGGTGTTGGTGGCTAAAAGTGGCAACCATGGTTGTGAAGAAGACACAGGGCACTTGAGTCTTTTCATCCGAGAGGGGTGGACCCGGTTATGTATAATGATGCGTTGACCGTAAACAATGTTAAGTTAAATGACAATATTGTTTGTGCGTAAAGCGTAATGCTTATTCTCATATAGTACATTAAGCATAAATAGCTTTTACCCTAAACCAAACTGGCTAGGTAAAGAAGTAAGCTCATCAGTAATTCAGTATGCTTATTCCAGCTCGCTACTACATCACTACTCAACCCATTACTCCTGTTAAAATCTTACGTATGTTATTCACTTTTAAGGAGAGTTTTTTAAGAACGATGCTATTTTCATTTTACTTTGTAAAAATTGATCTCTTTTTTTTCTTTGTAAAAATGGGTCTCTTTAGTTTTGTGGGCCACAAATCACTTTGATCAATTTTTATTTTTCATTTTTGACCTTTATCTTTGCTTTATATTTTGCATACACTTTCTTTTATTTGCATCATTTTATTTTAAACCTTTATTGCAATAAATATGGAAGCATGATTCATAAATATTGGAGCATGATTCATAAATGAAGAAAACCAAGATGAGGTTGTATTAAATAGGGAAGCATGATTCGTAAATGGAGAATTCTATTAAATATGAAAGCATGATTCATAAATGGAGAAAACAAGAGTGTATTAAAGTTGAAATTAATATGATAGCTATTTTATACACATTTGTCTTGCAAAGCATTAAATATTAACATATCTTCATAAATCACTTGTCAATCTTATACATTAACCCCAACTACCTACCTAACATAATAATAGTTTTTTATTCAATGAAGCTTCTCATATTTAGATTAAACTTCTTACATTTTTGTTTCATACTTTTTAGTTTTCTCATACCCACCAAAATTATCATGTAATGTTGCCCATAAACACTAGTTTTCTTGATCTCCCTTGTAGTTTTACACCATACCTAAATTCACAATTTGCATTGCCTAATGATGATACATTTGGGACATTTGATGAATGCAACTCATAATATAGTGACGATAACAGTGAATGAAAGAGTGACGTTGGAGATGACTCTGATGATGTCTTCTTGTTTAATTTAGCGAATGTATTCTTGATTAATTTAATGAATGTTTTCTTGTTTGATTTAGCGGATGTATGCTTACTTGACAAAATCCAAAAAATAAATAAGAGACCAGGATTCTTGATACGTTTTTTTCTTCTAAAAACTGATGTTGTGTATAAATGCAAAGCATTTACCAAGTGTGAACAAATAAAGCAAATGATGAAAGACTATTGTCGCAGTCGTAGGTCCACAAAATCATTTTGAACAAGAACACCAATTCAAAAAAGTATACAAATTTACAAACACTGGTGACCACATGACCATATCAAACACGGTTAAATAATAACTTAAAAAAGATATACGATATATTCAAAATGTATTATTGTTTGAACATCTTTTATATAACATCTTTTATAAGTTAATGGTTAAATTTGTAAAGTTTATATAATAGATAAAAGGCTTGTGATCCACAAAACTAAAAAAAGACTCATTTTTTTAAGAAAGACCTATTTTTACAAAGTAAAATAAAAATAGCACCATTTCTAAAAAAACTCCTTTTAAGGCCACTTTAACCCTATTCTCATAATTAACGGTTTCCATTTCTTCTTCCACTCCGCACAGTCCCTGTTTTCTAAGCTTTGTCAAAGTCATCACCAATGTAAAAATAATGAAACTCGGTCGGGTCCAGTGCACTGGTTCGATCCGGGTGTACTGAAACTTGGCAATTCAAACACCACTATAATAGTTACACATTTATTCTTGTCTTTAATTCCCAACTACTCATCTTACCAACCTTGGCTTATAACCAGGTGCACTCTTGCCTTTTCCTATATCATCAAATCTCCCATAAATAAAATCACCATTGTAACCACGCATCATCTCATTATACTTATCATAGTTCTTGCAATTCTGATATTGGTATAGTCTCTGCAAATATAACCATGCAATAACAATTTGGTAACGACTCTTTCATTTTGTTTTTTTATGTTTACAAATTTTTTACTAGTAGTTCTGGATCTACACATTTATTTCCAAACATTATTTTGTACTTCGTGGTTTTTATATTATTTTTACATTTTACATTGAAATACTAGCTAGTCAAAAGCATGCATGCAGATATTCTAACATCTAAAAATCATTCCAATATTTATTATTCTTTTTAGACATTTTATAGTTAGTTGACATTTGCTTGACCTATAGAAGTTAGTTGTTATTTAAGCTTGTATGTTTCAAGTAAAAAGAATGGACCAAAATTGAAACCCAAAAAAATCCATTATTTGTGGTCAAAGTAGCGTCAACACTGCAAATAACATAGCGAACCTCTCACCCTATTTGAATTCGGGTTAGGTCGGGTTTTTTGACACCCTGATTTGTGACACCCACATTACAACAATTTTAGCACCTCTTGGATAACCCTAAATTACAACACCTACATTACAATAGTTTCAACTGCCTCTCATAAAGCCCTAAATTACAAAAGCCTCTTCGTAAAACTCAATCATGTGTTTCTTGGTACTTTGTGTTCATGATGTATGGTCTTTATGGTGAGTTAAATCTATCCCTTAATATTTTTTCTTTATTTATTTCATAAGATGACTGTCGTGTTAGTGAGCTGATAAGTAAGCGTGTTTGAGCTTTGTAATCGTAATTTTACCGTTTGATCCAAACTTATATCATCTCTTTTTAAATGCATTGTTCGTTTTTTTTTCCTTGTACATCATACATTCTGATCCAAACTTAAGTGTTGCAACTAACTTGTTTTTTCCTAGGTAAATTTGGAGACCTAGCTACATTTGGGTTGGCGATCGGTGTTTGGCTTTCATTTTGGGATGCGGAAAGGATTAACCCTCACAAGGCTTTACTGGTACATTTTATCCTTTTAATACTATTAGAGGCTGTTTGGTTCGAGTATATTGGGGAGATTTTAAGGAATTTGCATTTTATGAGAAGCAAACACCCCCATAAAATGCAAATTCCTTAAAATCTCCCCAGTATACCCGAACCAAACAGCCTCTAATAGTATTAAAAGGATAAAATGTATCAGTAAATCCTTTCTGTAAACCAAAATGAAAGCCAAACACTGATCGCCAACCCAAATAATATTTAGGTCTCCATTTACTCGTAGGAAAAAACAATTAGTTGAATCATTAAGTTGCTCAAAATGTATGATGTACAAAGGAAAAAAGAAGCGAACAATGCATCGACAAATATGATGAAATAAGTTTTGGATCAACGGTAAATTACGATTATAAAGGTCAAAGCGACGCACACTTATGAACTCACTAATACAAAAGTACTCTCTTATGAAATAAATTACACAAGAAAATATTTGGGGGATAGATTTAACCCACCTATAAATACCAAACATCATAACACATAATTAAGCACCAAAGAAAACACTATGCCTTATCCATAGATTAAGTTTTTACCACCAAGAAGCTTTGTTAATATTAGGGTTTTACGATAGCAACTCAAACTATTATAATGTATTGTTGTAATTTAGGGTCATCCAAGAGGAGCTTGAAAACTGGTTGTTATGGGATGTCTCACAAATAAGGGTGTAAAAAAAATCGACCCGAATCGATTTCAAATAGGTTCACAGTTTAGGTCATGTTATTTTAGTCTTCTGACCCTACGTGATGACCAAAAATAATGATCTTTTTTGGGTTCAGTATTGAGTCCATTCTAATCTTTACTTGACACATACAATCCATAAAAATAAACTAACTTTTATAAGTAAGCAAAATTCAAATCACGATGAAATATCTAAAAGGTATAACAAGGAATTGATTGACTATTGAATGATAGATGTTTGATGGTGTTTGTTTGGTGGCCTTAAAATCACATAAGTAAGTTTAACCAATCTAACTAATTATATAAGAAGTATAAGCTGAACAACTGAATAAAATGAAGTGATAAGAATAAGTAAGGAAAGCAAATATGAAGTAAATGGACCTAGAATTAAAAAGTAAAAAATGCACATAATAATTCTATTGGGGAAATGTTGATAATCATATCGAAAATGCACAAAATTCATCGAGCGTATCACCAATAATAAACTATGATCTCTTTCTAATATACCTTTCAATAGCTCAGATATTTTATTTACATCATTTAAATACTAACCTATATCGGCAAGCTAATGGGTCGTTAATTAAATTTTAGACACATCTAAACTAGTGAAAGACGACTAATTCTAACATGTAATGGGGGACAGGTGTAAATTTTGGCGACTAACCAAAAAACCAACATCTGAGTTAGCCCAATGAGATGCGTCAAAGAGTTGGCCGACCACAAAGAGAACAACAAAGAGGGACTTAACTTGTTTACAAAGCTTACAAGTTATATTGGTGTGGGATTATGATTTATCATATCCTCCAATACATGAGAAATACTAAATAACAACACATTTTCTCTCCCTTCTACCTCCCCTAACTATCTTCCTAGCACACCCACAATTAAGGGTTCTTGGATGAATTTATGAAGCAAACAAAGGGTGGTTGTATTGGAAACTTAAATCGGGTTACAAAAGCAAGCTGGATTTGAGCACGTGCAAGTTATCAGACGATACAGGACTCTAATTTTAAGCCCCATAAACATATCAGACCTAAAGGCTGATAAAATTTGGATTTCTAGCATAATTTGAAAAGACTTGTTGACAATCGCATCTTTATAATGAATTTTAAAAGAAAATAAGAAATGAAAAAATAAAGCAATGGTCTACAACGTTTAGATCTGATACTGGGTAAGGGACGATGACGCTGAATTTTGCTTCATCTACACTTTGTTGGGAAGTGCTCATGTCATACGGATACTTATACGGCTAGAAATACGTGAGCCTATGGGGTCACACACTTATACACATAGATGCTACTCTATTAGTATATATAATAATATAAATGTATATTTATTATATATATTAATAATCTAACGATAATACTTAACGTCGTTAATTGTTTGTTTTAAGAATAATTAATCGTTAGTGTAACAACCCGAGTTTCAGGTCAACGTTTATCCCGAGCTATAATAATTATTTTTCTACGTAAATGATTTTAATCGTTTATGCTATATGAGGTTTGGTGAAAATTTCCATTTATTGGGTAATTTCAAGCCATAATTGAGTTTCTATTTGTTTTTAGCTTCGTGAAAGTTTAGAAAAACATAATTGTCGCTCACCCTGAGAGCTTGATTATCTTATTTTTGGTGTATATGGGTTTTTCCCCTGAGTTTTTGAGTAAAAACCATTTAAAAGGTCGTTTTACGTATCTAACGTTTTATTAACGTTTTTAAAGTAAATTAGTTGGGACGGAAATAAAAATATTTACGACGTGGTGTAACCAGCTTGTTGGCCGATTGTTAAAATAAAAAAAAACCGTTTTGTACTAATTTTGAGAAGGACCTAAAAGGATGGTGGGACTAAAATGTTAAAGGTTCAACTTCATATTCTATATAAAGCGACCACCACACACGTTATAACTCTTTTTATCAAATTTTTGTCTTCCTCCTCCCCCTCTCCACCGTGTACGACCGATCCAAACAAACACCTCCCTTTCCCGTCATTTTCGACATGCATTAAAATCTAAATTACATATTCTTAATCCATGTATCAAGGCCCTACACAACCCACTAAAAATATTAGCGAGCACATGAGCATTACTTTTTGGAAGAAATTTGATTTTGGGTTTCTTAGTTCGTTGAAATTTTTCGAGAAATAAATGGGTGGTATCAAGAATAGCTGGATTAAGTGTTATTGAAATTGGTAGTATTGAAAAAGGTTTTGGTAGTTGGTTGGAAGCTGTCACTGAAATTCTAAACCACCAAGTGCGAAACCATTAGTTGATTTTCTTATGGTTTTTAGGATAGATAGGTTACCAAAACTATCAACATTTTGTTCGCCTAAGTTACAAAACTTTCTTTTTGTTCCATTTTGGGTTACTGGACTATCAAAACCGGTTAAATTTGGTATCGAACTATCGGTGACCGGTTGATAGTGTTAATTCCCGGTTACATTGTCAGCGTGTCATTTGACTTTTGATACAAATAAGTTACTGAACTTTGCGAATTTGTTCATCTAAGTTACTAAACTTTTGCCAATTTTTTTAACACAAAAACCTTTTATACACATTTTTATCTACACATTTTATCTACACATTTTTAAACACCCATTTTTATAAACACGTTTTCATACACACATTTTTTTATACACGGTTTTATACACATCTTTTATACACAAATTTTTATACAACAGCACCGTTTTTTATACACATATTCTTGTACATAAAACATTTTTATATGCAGTTTGATACAACGGTTTTTATAAGAGAAGCATTGCAGAAACTACAAGACCAAAGTGTAAACTTTATAGAAAGGTTTAGGGGTTTATGTTGTAATTTAAAAAGATCGCTTAGTTAGAGTACAGTTTAACTTTTCCCCTTTTCCGCATCATTTTTCTTTGTATAAGTACCCTCGTTACCTGGATTTTTCATTTTCAGTTCAATGAAATCACTTTCACTGTGTTTTCCTCTCAATTCATCATTGTCAATAGTTTAATACACACATTTTTATACACGGTTTTATACACCGTTTTTATATCACCACATATTTTTATACATGGTTTATAACACATGTTTTTACAACATATTTTTTTAACATAACTTTTATACACACATACAAGGTTTTATACACACGTTTTTATACACACATTTTTATACACGATTTTATACACGTTTTTATACACACATTTTTATACACAAATTTTTATACACACATTTTTATACACGGTTTTATACACACAAAAAGCTGTATAAAAACGTGTGCATAAAAACGTGTAAAAAAATGTGTGTATAAAAACGCGTGCATAAAAACGTGTAAAACGTGTGCATAAAAAATATATATATAATTGTGTGTATAAAAATATATAAAATTGTGTGTATAAAAATATATAAAATTGTGTGCATAAAAATATAAAAATGTATAAAATATATATATAAAATTGTGTGTATAAAAACGTGTAAAAAATGTGTGTATAAAAACGTGTATACAATGTGTGTATAAAAGCGTGTATAAAAAAGTGCGTATAAAAATGCATATAAAAACATGGATAAAAACGTGTATAAAAACATGTATTTTCTAGAGGTATTTTTAGATGAACAAAACAACAAAGTTTAGTAACTTAAGCGAACAAATTCGCAAAGTTGAGTAACATACATGTCAAATAACTGATAATTTTTCTGAGTTGGATAATTGGGCCCACAAAAAGAACACGGGAGAAGGTCAAAAACATAAAAACCCGGTTGCCAGTATACCGATGTAACCTGAATTAACACACTTTGTAATATTCGGTAACCTTAAAGTCCAAACTTCGATAGTCCGATAACCAAATAAACATAAAAATGTTTAGTAACTTAGGCGAATAAAAGTTATAGTTTAGTAACCTGTCCTATCAAAAAACCTTATTCTTTTATAGCATTGGTGAGCCTTCAAGTTATGTTTATGTGTTGTATAAATTGATTCTTATGCGTATTGAATGTTACCAAATTTACGTGGAAAAAAACAAGTTAGTTGTAACATTTAAGTTTGGATCAAAATTTATGATGTACAAGGAGAAAAACGAACAATGCATTGAAAATAGATGATATAAGTTTGGATCAGACGGTAAAATTATGATTATAAAGGTCAAGCACGCACACTTATGAACTCACTAATCCAAAAGTCATCTTATGAAATAAATAAAGAAGAAAATATTTGGGGATAGATTTAACTCACCTTAAATACCATACATCATGAACACATAATAAGCACCAAGAAACACTATAGCCTTATCCATAATTAAGTTTTACCAAGAGGCTTTTGTAATTTAGGGTTCTATAAAAGGTGCTTGAACTGTTGTAATGTGGATGTCACAAATAGGGGTGTCAAAAAAACCCGACCCAAATCGATTTCAAATAGGGTCAGAGGTTTAGGTATGTTATTTTCAGTCTTGACCCTACTTTGACCATAAATAATGGATCTTTTTTGGGTTTCAGTTTGAGTCCATTCTTTTTACTTGAAACATACAAGCTTAAATATAAACTAACTTTTATAAGTTAAGCAAAAGTCAACTAACTATGAAATATCTAAAAGGCATAACAAGGATTGGATTGACTATTGAATGTTAGTTGTTGTTGGTGTTTGGTTTGGGGCCTAAAAATGCACATAAGTAAGTTAACCATTCTAACTAATTAGATAAGAAGTATAAGCTGACAACTGAGATTAAATGAAGTGATAAGAATAAGAAGGAAAGTAAATGGGAAAGTAAATGGACGGCTAGAATTAAAAGTAAAAAATGCACATAAGTAATTTTGGGAAATGTTCATATCATATCGAAAATGCACAAATTCATGAAGGTATCACCAATTATAATGTATTTAATGTATTTATAGTGAATATTTAATTTACATCATTTAAATAGACACATTAACTAGTGAAAGGCTACTAATTAACATGTAATGGACATGTGTAATTAGACTAGACCAAAAACCAACAATGTGTAGCCCATTGATGGTTAGAGGTTGGCCACACCAAAGAGAAAACAAAGGGGACTTAACTTGTTTACAAAGCTACAAGTTATATTGGGGGATTATGATTTATCATAATCTCTAATACTTGGAAACTAAATAAAACAATTATTCTCTCCCTTTCTTCCTCCCCTAATTGTCGCCTAAAACACCTATAATTAGGGTTCTTGGTTGATTTCATAAAGCAAACAAAGGTGGTTGTTCGTAAATTAAATCGGGTTATAAAAGCATTGCTGGATTTGAGCATGTGCAAGGTGATCGACGGTACATGGACTCCAATTTTGAAGGCCCCCCACGATTTCAGACCTAAAGGCTAATTTAATTTGATTTCTAGCGTTAATTTGAAAAGATTGTGTTGACAATCGCATCGTTATATGAATTTTTAAAGAATATAAGTTGAAAAATAAAGCAAGGGTCTGCAACGTTTAGATCTGTATTGGGTAAGGAAGATGACAATGATTTTGGTTCATCTACACTTTGTTGCGAAGTGCTTATGTCATACTTATATATATACGGCTAGAAATACGTGAGTCTATGGGGGTCACACACTTATACACATAGATGCTACTCTATTAGTATATATAATAATATAAGTGTATATTTATTATATATATTAATAATCTAATGATAATACTTAACGGTCGTTAATTGTTTGTTTTAAGAATAATTAATCGTTAGCCCCTTAATTATTATGTAAAGAGTTAAGTACATTTTTGGTCCTTGTGGCTTGGTGCGTTTTTCACTTTTGGTTCAAAATTCAAAAAAGTTTTGGTTTTAGTCTAAAAGACATAGTTTGATTCCACTTTTGGTCCAATTTTCGTTGACTGTTAGTTTGACCTCTTTAAAAGATGTATAATGACTAAAATACCCTCGGTTTAACACTGAAAATGACTAAAATACCTCATCTTTTCATTATAATTATTATTATTTATTTTTATTTTATTATAACATCACTTTATTATTATTATTATTATTATTATTATTATTATTATCCTCACCCACCCAAGTTATTTTATATGTTCATATATCATCACCATTGTTACAATCAGATAAATCAAAGAGATAAATATCAAAATCCTTTCTTTCTTCTTTTGCTATAATCGAATATCACAAAGACACTCAGTAAACTCTTACTTTTCAACCATTGACACCCACAAAAATGTAGTACAAGATCTTGATTGAAAAACCCACAAAAACCTAACTAAAAATCCTATGTAAATCTCTACAGCTTATAAAACCACTTCTACACATCCTCATCAAACAGTCACCACTAGCACGACATCGCCACCACCTCTACATCCGGATAGATTTTTAACCACCACATAAACCAGCGGCCAACTACTACCACCGAACAACCATCCTCGTCGGGAAACCACATAAGCAACCCCGTCGTTGACCAGCCAGATCTGGTCACGCAAATAATTTACCATCCTTATTCTCAATAAACCCGTTTTTCAACTTTGATAACAATAGTGACCGCCGACTAACTCCTGGCGTAGTTTTACTTATATTAACTACATCATCTGTGGTGGTGTTCATAAATAGATCTGTGGTGGTTGTTGCGGTGGTTGGTTGCTCCGGTTGGTAGTGATTCGTTGCTGCGGTTAGTGGTGGTTAGTTAATGCGGTGGTTGTGGGTGGTGGGTTATAAGGATCTATAATGGATATGATGACAAAGTGGTGTTTATTACTGGTGTTCATTTAGAGTGAGAAATTAAAGAGAAAGTGATGTATTTGTGTTTATGATAAAAAGAAAAAGTATAAAAATAATATAATGAAAAAAGAGAGTGTAAGTTTATATTTAATAAAAATAAAAGAATTTTAGTTTGTGGGACCCATTTATATTTTCTTATTCTAATGTTATCAAAAGACGAAAATACCCTCATAATTAACGCTCAAACTAGTCAAACTAACGGGGTTAACAAAACTGGACTGAAAGTGAAACGAAACTATGCCTTTTAGACTAAAACCAAAACTTTTTTGAATTTTGGACCAAAAGTGAAAAACGCACCAAACCACAAGGACCAAAAATGTACTTAACTCTTATGTAAATGTACATAAGTAATAAAATAGTCAAAAGATCAAACTTGGGAAGGGGGGGGTCTTTGGAACTATAAGGGGGCCGGGTTAAGGAAGGGAATGATGGGCTTTTGTTAGCTTAGGCCTTAAGTTATAGTTTTATGATGCCCTAATCCTAACACTATGTAAACAAGGTCCTAAGTTCTCATTCATTCATCTCACTCTTCTTTCTCTCTCCTTTGAGCCGATCCAAAAAGTCCCCTTGTAAGGGATTTTGCGTTTTGGTTTTCTTAGTATATCGAGAACTTGGTTCTTGATAAATCGTTAGTCTTTGAACTAGCATCCGGGTAGCATCGATTGACGTGTAGTGTGGATACACGTAGAGGTTACTTACTTTAGTAACTTGATTAAAGTTTCGTGCTTCTCAATGATCGCACATACGTGATCGATTAGCTTTGTATATTTTCATTGGAAAAATACTAGAGGTTTCATATAGTTTCATTGGGAAATCACTAGACCCGGTTCTTGCTCTATTGATTCACTAGATCACACAACAAGAGGTAATAACACATATTATTCAATTAATCAATTATCATCATATGAATCCACTTATTGGTGACCTTATTTTCGCTACTATTATATTAAATAATGTATTTTTATATATAAAACCCAATAGGTTACACCGATAGTCAAAGTGTAAGAAGTCAAAAGAAAAAAAACTACAAACATCCGAAATAACTAGCTTTTGTTAAATCTGAAAAGATTTATTGTCTTGCGTTTGAATTAACATTAGCAATTCACGCCTTTGTGTTAACATTTAATATGAAACAACGTTATTGATGTCGCACGTTTGTTTATAACTACTGGGTCAAATGAGTGTAGGTCACATACTTCTTAGGGCCTGTTTGGTTTGTATATGGGTTCAGGATTAGGATTTGAATTTAGATTTTTATTTGGATTTGGATTTGATATTGGATAGATAAAATATATTATATAATAGATAAATTATTATTTAAATTATTGTTATAATATAAGAATATAAAAGAGTTAATTGCTTAAAAATGTACTATACTTGCCACTTTTTGTCATTGTATGTAGACAACTATTTTTTTGCCATTGTGTCGTTCAACTTTTAAATTCCTGCTATTGCGTGTATTTTGTGACCATTTTACCCTCATTTTTTTCAAATTTAGAAGGGTAAAATTGTCATTTTACATGCAGAAATAGTCGCAGAATACACACAATAACACAGCGACACAATGACAAAAAAAATAGTTGTCTACATACAATGACAAAAAGTGGCAAGTATAATACATTTTTAGGCAATTAACCCAATTTAAAATTATGAAAAAGATAGAGAGAAAATGTTAATGGGCCCACTAAACAATAAAAACCCAACAAGCAATATATCTTTCTAAAATTGTGAGGCCATCATCCATCACACCTAATTTTGACCCTTTTCTTTACAACCAAACGCGGGTTTTTATATTATAATCCAGATTCAAAAGAGACTACCCCATACCAAACAGGCCCTTAGTTCTTATGTTAGAATGTTATATATTAGAGAGAATTACATAAATCGTCTTTGTGGTTTTTCGGATCTAACAGATTTGGTCCCTGTGCTTTTTTTCATCGGGTTTGGTCCTTGTGGTTTTGATCCATTGCGGGTTTGGTCCCTTGACCAACATTTCCTTAGTTTGACCAAGGGAGCAAACCCGCAATGGATCTGGTCAACGGGACCATACACCGAACCACAATGGATCAAAACCACAAGGACCAAACCCGATGGAAAAAAAACACAAGGACCAAATCTGTTAGATCCGGCAAACCACAAGGACGATTTATGTAATTCTCTCTATATATTACCTCAAAAAATCACATACTTATATACTGTTTAGCTGTGTAAGGGGTCGTTTGAACTTTAAAAAAAAATATTTGTTTGCGATATTGAATAATTAGCATTTAGTACTTCCTGAAATATAACATGAGAATTGAAATTTGTTTTTTGTTTATGTGACTATCACAAGGACGAAGTCGGTAATTACTCCTTTATACTAAAGACCAGGATCGTAATCCCGAGGTCTGTAGTAAATGCACTTAATACCAAAACCACCCGACCCGAACAATTAAAAAAACCCTGGACTTTGGCACATACACATGTATCATACGTGTCCCTCTCTATCCTCCCTCTTTTCTCTTGAATCCCACCGTTCCATTACCTCTCTTACAAACAGGTTCTTCCACCGCCCCCATTATCTCTTTAGATCTTTCTTCCTCTCTCTACAAACAGATCTTTCATCTTCGAATCCGGCGTGAATCTTCTATCAACAACAATTACGGCGGTGGCGTGATGGTGGCTTGGGGCTTTTAGGGTTGCTTTGATTGTTTATGGAAGAATAATTAGTTAAGTAAGTTGTTTATCATAATTGAGTGTGTTCTTATATATTCTCAGTTTTTTTTGCAATATACCTAAATTGATGATAAATGTTTTGTTGGTTGCTATATGTATGTAGCAGGAGAAGGAGGGATACAAAGTGGGATTATGGTACACATGCAGTTTTGAATGTGCTTAACCGTATGGTTTTAATTCAAGGTAATTATGTTTTATTGACTTTTAGTTTCTTATAATGAAGTGTATTTAGGTTTGGAAAAGTATATGTATGGACATAAGCACTTTTATTTAAATTTAGTAAAGATTCTGAATTTAGGTGTTTTAAGTTGCTTATTGAAACTGAACCCATAATTATTGTGTATGTTGCTCAAATATGAGATTGTTCTTCCATGTTAGTATGTCAGTAGCAGATTGGTTTCATTGTATTAAAGTTCAATTTGTTTTGTTGTTTTTGAGTTTTAGGGGATAAAGATGAAGACGAAGATGAGAGACGATGCATATGATCAGGTATATAAGAATTACTCCTTTTTTGGTTTTTTTTAGTGAGATTATCGGTTGATAATTGTGTTCTGAAACTAAGGTTGATAAGCTGAATAACGAGCAAATAACCCCAACATTAAGCTTAAACAACCACCCTCTTAGCTTATTTTTGGGCTTACGGCCTCATTTTTTTATAAGCTGATGAAGAAAAAAATGACTTCTTTAACATTAAGCCTCATTTTTGGGCTTATGACCCGTGTATGTTTAGTTATTGGTTATAGCTAATTTGTATACAATGTGGGAAAAAAATAAATGAATGATGAGGTCTGTTCTCAAAGTGTTGGCATATCACATTAATGGGTTTGGTGCTAGGCCGGATGTACGAAGTTGTGGTTTAGTTGTGCAGAGATGAAACATGTTTCGGAAATGATAGTATTGTGGGTTTTGATAATTAGTCATAAGTTAGAAAAGAAGCCAAAAGAAATTGGCTTATGATAGCTAAGCCGAACAAAATAAGCTCACAAGCCTAAAACAAGCTAAAACAAACACCCTTGGTTTATATATGAATCCTTTTACACTTTTGGTGACTTCCGACCCGTTCGACTAAACCTCTTCTAACCATTTATTTCTTTTTTTTCGTGCAGGGGCTCCGACTTCCCAATATTTTAGCCGAACTTGAAAGATGCAGTTCATCTTTTGTGTTGTTTTTTGCCGTATAAATGTACAAGGAAGTCTGACTCTTTTGAGATCAACAGGACTGCAATAGCATTAGCAACATCGCAGCTGCAATGAAACGGAACCAGCACTAGCACGACAAAAATGCAACATCGATTAAGCTCAGTTGGCCATAAATGCACATATGGGAAAAACAGTAAAGGTGCGACAATATCTCACATACAGAAATAAATTCTCACCTTTTCAAGTAACCATGCTGCTGTAAATATAGATCTTCATATTTTTAAGCAACCAATTTTTTTTCCCAAAAATATAGGTGACTGCATAAACGATTCATTTTAGCTTCATAGTTTATGTTTCTTTTTTTCCAATATAGATTCTCATACTTCTGTAATCCCATTTTAGCTTCATAGTTTATGTTCTTCTATTTCTATAAACAATTAACGGGTTAGAACAACTAATTTCTTTTATGAACGGTCAAAACGGGTTCAGGCTAAATTGGGTCGAGTCCCAAACATTCTTTGTTTATGTTTAAGCATAACTAAATAATCAATTCAGAGAATCCCTTTGAAATGCTTATATTCTTATCTAAGAGTTGATACCTAACTAGTTTTTGGTCCATATCTACGAGATATTTTTTCGGATCCAACCAAACAGAAGGTTATGCATGGAGAAGATAAAGGTATTTTATGGCTGCAGCGAAACTTCAGCATTTAAGTCTGCGACATGTTTGATACCAGACAGGTTTGTTATTTCAGTATTTGACATGAAATTTACAATTATTTATCGTGATTTGTTATTTTTTTACATTGATTTT
>BQNB010028911.1:0-22792 GCA_026074375.1 Tanacetum coccineum
AGCATGTATCCCCCTCACGGGTTTATGAAAACATTTAAAAGATTGAAATGCGAGGCAATGAACTCACCTTAACAGTACAGTGAATATGTTTTATGTCACACAACCTGGGTAATATGTCAAGTCTTAGTTTGATTGAATATGTTTTATGTCATATTGTAATATGATTTGATTGAACTTGTTATGGAATTATTGCATCACTGTTCGAGCTATCATAATTCAGAGGCCACGCAGTATCGTTTGAGGAGTCAGGGCACTATAAATCGTAAACCCAGCAAACTCGTCAAGACGAAAACCCAAATGGAACCCCTCACATGAAATTCCCTAGTATCGTGATACGATAGGATTTTAGGTTTCAGAAGCTAGCTGATGATAATTTACGTTTAATATATAATGTAATTAATTTAGAATACGTCGATCGTTAATTAATAACGATAAATGTGTCGAGGTGTAATAAAATCGGGTTTTATATAATATTTTTATATATTTTTATAATTTATATAAAAATATAATATTTTATATTTTTAAGAATATTAAATTGGCAATAAATACCCTTGAATTATAATTAATTATAAAAGTAGTCCTTTATATATATAAAGCATATATAATTTAATCCTTGAACTTTAAAACTTGGCAAGAACAACCTTTGGAGTTATAACTTTAATATAATTACAAAAATGGCCCTTGTAGTTAATAATTTTCAAAAGTTACAATATATACCCCTTGCATGAAAATAAGTTACAAAACAAGTCCAAATTACATGCAAGCTTATTTTAGGTTTCTAAAAGAGATTTGCAGGTTATAGATTATCATAATAAGCTAGAATAAGTTAGGAATAATAGCTTTTACGAGCTTATAGCTTATTGAAAAAGGTTTTACGAGTTTAAAAACCTAAAACGGGTCGTTTGGTTTATAAAAATTAATCCAATGGGTTAAATCTTTTAAAGCTTGATAAAATGTTTATAGAAATGACTAACAAGCTTATAGGAATAGCTTATAACAACAGCTTATAAGTTTAGCTTATAGATTTCAAGAAAACGAGTTATTAGGGTTTAATAGGGCTCATTTGGTTTTAGAAATTAAAAACGAGTGGGTGTGAGCCTCAAGGCTTTTAACAAGGGTTCAAACATGATTATAAGATACTTATAAGAGTTTCAAAATAGAAAAATAGCTTATAGAACAAGGATTCGAGCTTACGGTTTGGAAAATGGGTCGAATGGGGCTTATTTGGTTCGTACGCCTATAATTCAACTTCAAGACCTTCATTTCTTGATTTCTTGGCTTTACTTCTGCACTTGGGACTTCTCTTCTTCCTTCTTGGCTGCTTAGAACTCCATTGATATGTTTATTTTTGAGTTTGAGGTGTGGTTTGAAGTGAGGAAGGGTGCGTCCCTTTTATAGTGTCAAAATCCCTTGGTGCCCAAGCTTGGGATCTTGCTTAGTGTCATAGCTAGTGGTGATAACAATGGAGAGCTAGTAGGGTGAGTCTTATAAGCTAGAAACTAGCCATGAAGTGTTGGATGGGTGTTTGTGGTCGCAACTTACAAGGAGCAACAAAGGGGTGATGAGGCTTCATGGTGGCCAAGGAATATGATTGAGGAGCTTGTAAACAGCTTAGAGACATAGTAGCTTAGTCATAGAGGTTCTAGGTTAGTGGTTTGAGTTTAAAATAGGTAAAAAGGAAAGAAAATAGGTCGCGAGTTCGAATCTAGTTAGGGTTAGGGTTTTAGGGTTTTTAATTTGTGTACATTGCAAGAAATGAGAAGGATATGTAATATAAATGTCATGCATTGAGTGCTTGTACCTTATGTTGATTAGTTTGTACGAATTCCTTAGGATAAATGGTGGTAAATAACTTACTTTGAATTCGTGCATTACTTACTTGTACATTGTACATTAAAGGGTTTATACATTGATTTAGAAGGAATTCGTATTTGAATTTTATGCATAGATTACTTGTACACTTGCTTTATTTGTTTGTATATTCATTTTGAATGTATACATTATATAGAATTAGGGTTTTAACCTAAACATTAACGGATAATGTTCATTTGGTAATAACGTCGTGAAAACTACGTTAAATAGATAACGTACATGTTAAAATGGATAATAGATCATTGAATTGACATTTTATGATGTTTGCTTGATATAAACATAGATAGAGATTGCATAGGTGGTTGCGTGAGCTCGATTACTTTAGTTATGCAAGTTACGTTGCATAATGAAATAAAGCAAAAAATTTCCCTTTATAAAGGTGGTATATAAAGATGTTACATTGCATCTAATTTAATAGATGGATATTACATTGCATCTAATTTAATAGATGGATAATTACATTGATGAAAATTACGGGTTGTTATAGAACTCAATAAGTACATTCTAAAGTTTTAGCAAGATCAATTAATCCATAGGTTCTGATTGTGTCTTAAAAGGTGGAAAGATCAAGGAATCATCTTCATTACGGCCTGAGCAAACGGCGTTGCTATTATGGCCCAGCCATGGACCCCAAATTCCTTTAGTCAAGGCTCCAATTACAACATTCCCCAATTTGGAAGATTCTTTCCGTTTTCTTATATTATTTTTGATGTAAAATTGTAAATTCCTTCAACTTAGATATATCCATCATTCACAAGTATCTGTTGGAGGGGATTTTAATATTTTAGGCATAATTTGAATTCAATTTCTTTTGGTTGAACCTGAAAATTTGCAGCATCCTTTGTAAAGGACCCATTGTATGGTTTATGTGTAAAAGGGCTGGTTTAATCAAAGCGTTCATGCTAATCAAATGGCTATAACTTCTAAGCATATGTGTGGGTAACCATGTTCTGATCATTCATAAATGCATGTTTCGATCATTCATAAGTAAATATCAGTTTTTAACTAACATGAAAAGGATGCATGTTGCATAACTCACAGCAGCCTAAGCAATTAGGAAAAGATACATAAGCCCAGTGTTCTAGCATTTGGACAATCTCATTATGAAAGTAACTATCACATAGATGACGCAAAAAGGACAATGTAATTTTATTTGGAAAAAACCAAAACTAAAGCATGACAATTTTTTTTATTATCAACTATTAAAAAGTTATAGATTATTATTTTCTTAAGATAATTATCGTATACAATTTTAGTAATTTTACTTTAAATAGCATTATTAACAATTAAAACGGTGGGGGAAAAGATGGGTGATCAAGAAAAAGATAGTTGTAGAGCATACAAAACTAATTATTGGACCCTATATGACCAGTCATAAAACGCAAATACGTGCCCTATAAATTATTAATGATCAACAGTAAGGATGACCATAGTTTTGTATTATCCTCTTTTGTTTGAGCAACGCATCGTGCTTTAAGAAGAATTAGGAACATAAAAGAATCCAGGCAACACGTGTTCATGTATGCAAATTATTGAACCACATAAGTACTATAATTTATTTTCTGTTTCCTATTAGCATAATTGTGTGCAAGTATGTTTATTGGTCCTGATAGGTTTCTATATGAAGTCATGAAGAACACACGTGACTAAAATTATACCTCTAGTTGAGTAATTGGATCGAGAAAACTGTTAAACAATATACACCGCATGCACTTCGGATACTAAATCGTACAGGTCATGTATAATATTTAAACAAAATAGCATATAAACATAAAATTCTATAAATATTAAGAATAGAATACCTTGATAATCGCAACTATAACCACAACTACGTGCTTTCCTACTGCAGAGTTCTTACTTAGCCACCGAATCTGTTGAAATTCCATTCACCCTACGCCACAAAGAGAAAAATGTCAAGCTAAATCTACACATAGGTTACGGTGTCCGAACATATATTTCTCAGTAGTTGCTACTTAGACTCCTTAATTGCAGCAAGGAACTAATCCAACCAACATTTGAAGCATCTCATTACAAACACTCCTTAATCGAACATTTCACATATCCAATCTCCGATAAGTTGAATATAAAATTCAGCATCTTTGAGCTCTTATACATATCTCAAAATTTCCAGCATTTGACTCACTTGGCAGTTTTCGGTGGTGGGATAGTTACTGCTTTCTAAACAAATAAGGGGTTGTTTGGATAGCTAAGTAAAGGGTCTTTACATACTGTACAAAATGCTTTTAGGCTATTTGGGAGATCTACTACTATATTAGAGTCTCAGAGAAAGGAACAAAACAAAGTCAAAACAACAACTTATCTTAGGTGTCGTTTTCTCGTACAAAAAATAATAATTTGTCGAAGACATAATAATAGAATCAGATAGGGAGAAAAGCGATGGCACCGTATCATACGCAAGTATATGTCAAGATATAATAAAAATAGTAACAATATCAAGTTTGATAACAAAACAACCCCATAAGTAACACCCATCACGTAAATTTTACGTACTTTTGCTATGCATTTTTCGATTTCAAACCTGAGCAAGCTGTAACTTTTATATATGTGAGTGGAAATAATAAGTAATCCCAAACACCCGCTTTTACGTCTAAGTTGATATGTTGATTGTGTTTATCAGATTTTTGCATTAAGTGGACAAAGTAATTACTCTCAAACAGCCACTTACTGCTTGCAGGCTGTTGTGTGGAGTATAGGAATGAGGGATTGAATCCATTATCTTTTTTGGAAAACTGATTTTTTGTCATAATTGGCATGATAAAATGTACATTCACTAATTTGAAACCTATTGTTTGAGAATTTGGAGATCCTCTGTATAAAACAACACGAGATCAATTTTGTGGAAAAACTCTATAAATATCCGCTATTCTAGTCAGTTTTAGTATGACTGGTACTGATAGTATTTTATGGCAAAGTTCAGAGTCATTAACAAGTGTGAAAGTACCTATCAGTAAATCGCCTCGACTTCAAGGTATCAATAAAAGTATATGCATATAACAACACTATTTACCTTGTGGCAACATCCGTTTGTGAGCATTGTTTTCCTGTGAGCTCTGGCCAATTGTTCCAGCACTCTCGCCAACAGCTGTAAGGAATAAATGAGCAAAGGTTAGTATATCACTATTTTAAATGGTCGAAGAAAAAAAAGCGTTGAGAACGCGCAAGCCCAATAACATAGAAACCACGACGGTGCTACACTCGGGAACACGATCGTATGTTTGTTTGTGAGCTCGTGCTTCTTGCTCCAATGTTTCGCCATAGAGTACCTATCATAAATAAAGCAGTAAAGTGTACCATAAGTTTAAATTCAACAATCCACGAAGATGAAAACTAATACCGCAAGTTACCTCGATTGGAGTACAACACAACATAAGCAGCTTTGATAGTGTTTTCTATTGCATCATATACATATATTTTTTAAATAATCAGTAAACCAAACATGAACAACGCATAAATTTCTAATAAAAAACCATACCTTCAATAATTATAAGTTTTTCAATCAACTATAGCTTATTAACTTAAGTAATACGCTATATAATCACCAACGGGATTTTGGTCCCAATGGTATGGAGGTTTTACCTCCTAGGCAAGGTCTCATGTTCGAGTCTTGTCTAGGGCGATAGGGGTTTCCTCCCGCGTGTGTAAAGGGAAGGGTGCCATTGCCTTCTGGGCTAGACCCAACCTGGTTGTGTGGGCTCGCTACGCCTTCTGGGCTAGGGGCCATGTAGCCACAAATTGCCGTTCCAAAAAAAATAAGCTATATACTCAAAAGCCCAAACCTTTAACACATCCCTATGCGCGTGACACTCTTCCTAGTAACACCTAACAATATGTGCCGGCTTCTTTGTAGAGCTTTTGTTCAGCAGCAAAAATCCCCCCCCCCCCCCCCCCCCCCCCCCCCCCCCCCCCCCCCCCCCCTACCCCTATGTCGAAAAACAATTAGAATATGCAAAACTGAAATCTTACAACTTGCAATGTTCGATAAATAGGATGAATCAAAGTCACACTACCTGAATACATACGGTAAGTAATGAACCCAACTCCTCATTGAAGTCGCCACGAATAATGCCATAGATTTTCTCTACGTATACCGTTATTTGCTGCTTGAAAAGCAAAGCCTTGTATTTGGCTTCAACTTGACATACTACCACTTCAAGCGTAGCTGCAGTCGCAGCTTGGATGACAGGAAAACGAAGAAAACCACTAGAAAAAGTTGAAGGACCATATCATGGACCATAATGTAAAAAAATCTACCTTAAGCCATCTGTTTTATCTTTAACGGGTCCTACAATGTAACAGGTTGAAATTTGATTAAAACCTGTACTTATGATGCATTGTAAAATAAGCTATATACTCAAAAGCCCAAACCTTTAACACATCCCTATGCGCGTGACACTCTTCCTAGTAACACCTTACAATATGTGTCGGCTTCTTTGTAGAGCTTTTGTTCAGCAGCAAATATGTCCCCCTGTGTCGAAAAAACAATTAAGGATATGCAGCAATTCTAAATCATACAAACTTGCAATGTTCGATAAATAGGATGAATCAAAGTCACACTACCTGAATACATAAGGTAAGTAATGAACCCAACTCCTCATTGAAGTCGCCACGAATAATGCCATAGATTTTCTCTACGTATACCGTTATTTGTTGCTTGAAAAGCAAAGCCTTGTATTTGGCTTCAACTTGACATACTACCACTTCAAACGTAGCTGCAGTCGCAGCTTGGATGACAGAAAACGAACGAAATCCCTAGAAAAAGTAGAAGACCATATCATGGACCATAAATGTAAAAAAAATCTCCTTAAGCCATACATGTTTTATCTTTAACGGGTCTAACATGTAACAGGTTGAAAATTGATTAAACTGTACTTTTGATGCATGTAACCTCCATTATTCAAATTTCAAAATAGTCGACCATCATAATAATATCACTTTTCTACTCATTTAACTATTACTTTTTTTAGAAAGTGTTTTGGGTCAACGTGGCTATACCCATTTCGAACTGTAATAAAGAATCGCCATTTTGACCTGTTAGCGGACTATCCTGCCCCACCCATTTTTCCACTTCTATAGCGAAAAACAATAATAAAATAAAAATCAATACCATTCTCATTCTTCCAAATAGTAAAGTCGGAAGTGGTGGTTTCCGAGCCGAACTTTAACCATCAACGTTATCATCATCGTGGACAACTATGGGGTGGTCTCCTATTCCTAGTCTTTGAAGCCATTCATTAACCTTCAAACCGAAGATTGTCAGTCAGAATAAATCATGTATGAAAGATACATAAAATAAGAATAACACGACATAACTAAGCTAGGAAGAAAATGGACAAACTTGTTCTTGTTTCTCATGATTTTCTTCAATCCTCACAACTGGTTACCTACTATATGAAATGAAACAAATCAACAATCACAAAAACAGTTGCTTTGAATGTTTGGCAACTATACTTATCTAAGTAACAATCACATAACCAAAATTGTAAACATTTAAACACGTGTTATAACCAAACACAATTTTTAATTTTTTACGCTTGATATGTTTCACTACAATAGCTCAGTATCTATCCATAACGCCCAAAATCCTATAATTACACATCAACCTAATCAGATATTCCACCCATCGAATTAAAATCTACTTCAAATGACAAACTAAAATTTAGACTTGGTTGTAAGTCCAAACAAAAATAAGGAGTTAGAATAACATACCACACTTTCACTTTCACTTGTCTTAAGACTTTCATCAAATGCAAGTTAGGCGCAACACAACCCACACTTTTCACTCCAACTCCACAACCTTACTTGCTAATTCTTCTTCAATAACATATTGACGGGTAAAGTGCAATGGGTCACAACGGTATAAACACAAATGCGGAAGCAAAACCTTCGTTTGCTCTCCATTGTCAACATCCATCTTTCCTACAACAAAAGTGTAACACACTATGATGATACATTATGAACTAATCAAAATCCTAAACTGAAACTTGTAACAAAGAGTTTAAACTATTAATCCATAAAAGGAACCATATGCGAAAGAGAAAAGAAAACAGATTTTAAAGACTTACAATTGTTTGTTTTTAAGCTTCTATTTACAAATAGATCTTAGAATCTTCATTTTTTGTCTTTGATAGATTAACCAATTTATCTATTAGATGAATGAGTCATTGTTTAGGAAGCCAATTCAAAGACACGTATTGCCAAAAGAGATAGATGGGTTTGATGTATGTGTGCGTGTGTGTTTGGTTTTTGTTGTTGTTGTTGTTGGTATGAGTGGGTATGTGAAGAAGATGAAGATGGGTTGGATATCTCAGTAAATAAACACGTATCCAATGTTTTGAAAACCGGGTCTCTAATCGACCCGAGGCTAACTTTAACTGTTTCATAGGATTGGGGATCTTGTAGAAAACCTCATTTATGTGGAAAACCTAGAAAACCCATCCATTACCTTTGGATCAAGTCTCCTCCTATATATATATATATATATATATATATATATATATATGATATATATGATTGTCTCGATACCTGCTTGCATGCTTGCATCTCAAGTCTAAAGATAAATATAACTTTCACCATGTGTGTAATGCATCCAATGACGCCGATCCATAAAGAGATTATCACACGGTGGGGATCCAATATTCAACCTCATTGAATAACATGCGAAGCCGGCAGACAACATTTTTACGTATTCTCCTGAATACCACCAGTCACTCACATTTACCTTATCTTAACAATATTCCCATATCGTTAACTGGTAAAGGACATAGCTTTTGAATGCGACAAGTCATTCATGGATATAAACATGAAAATATAAGACATAATTATTATAAAAATAAAAACAAGATACCATGTATATTAATTCATTCAAAAGAACATAACAATCGTTTAACATCCCAATATCCAAATACTAACTAATACATCACAGATTTACATGAGACTACTAGCATGAACAATTAATCCCCATAGCATGCTTAAAATGCTAATTGAATGGCATTGGTTTTGTAAAGGGATCAACTACGTTGTCATATGTGTGAACTTTCTTTAGGACAATTTCACCTCGTTGAATTACTTCACAAATGTAGTGATATTTCTTTTGAAAATGTCTGGCTCCCTTTAATATTCTAGGATCTTCGGCGATAGCTAGTGCAGGCTCATTGTCACATAGCATCTCCATAGACCTTTTATTTGATGGCATGACACCTCCAAGTCCATCAATAAATTTCCTCATCCAGACTGCTTGCATTGATGCTTCAACTGCAGCAATGTACTCAGCTTCTGTAGAAGACATAACAGTAGTGCTTTGCTTGGCACTCTTCCAGTCCACGGCTCCACCATTAAGTACGAACACATATCCCATCTGAGATTTTGTATCGTCCTTATATGTTTGAAAACTTGCATCAGCATAACATGATACTTTCAGCTCATCTTCAGGTTTAGCCCCATACACAAGAACCATATCTTTAGTATTCCTCAAATACTTAAGAAAAGTTTTCACAGCAGTCCAGTGAATTTCAACAGGATTTTGCTGAAAACGACTACACAAATTTTGTGCAAAGACAACATCAGGTCTAGTGCATCTAACCGCATACATGATTGAACCTATGGCCAAAGCATAAGGAACTCTCAGCATACATTGTACCTCAGTAGGTGTTTTAGCACCTTGCGACTTTCTATAGTCAGACTTTTCTATCATTAGAGTATACCCCTTCTTGGAGTTTTCCATTCTAAATTTCT
The DNA here is from genome assembly GCA_026074375.1 of Tanacetum coccineum. Taxonomy (NCBI): domain Eukaryota; kingdom Viridiplantae; phylum Streptophyta; class Magnoliopsida; order Asterales; family Asteraceae; genus Tanacetum; species Tanacetum coccineum. The sequence goes on from BQNB010028911.1 coordinate 9,625, forward strand.
TTAGAATTTTCTCTAGATAAGCACTTTGACTAAGAGTAATCAACCGCTTAGATCTGTCACGTATGATCTTGATTCTAAGAATATATGCTACTTCTCCTAAGTCTTTCATAGAAAACACTTACAAAGCCAAGATTTAACTTCTTGCAGCATTGCAATGCTATTTCCCATGAGTAATATTTCATCGACATACAAGACAAAGAATGCAACATTACTCCCACTAGCTTTATGATATACACATGGCTCGTCAAGATTTTGAGTAAAACCAATCTTCTTGATTTCTTCATCAAACCTTTTATTCCAATTTCTAGATGTTTGCTTCAATCCATAAATGGAACATTGAAGTTTGCATACTTTGTTGGGATATTTTAGATCCACAAACCCTTCTGGTAGCACTATATATACGTCCTCGCTTAGGTGACCGTTTAGAAAGGCTGTCTTGACATCCATTTCCCAAATCTCATAGTCATAGAACGCGTCTATGGCTAAAAGAATCCTTATAGCTCTAATGTCTACAACAGGAGAGAAGGTTTCCCCATAATCGACTTCGTAGGTTTAGGTATAGCCTTTTGCTACTAGACGAGCTTTAAAGGTGTGTACATTGCCATCCATATCAATCTTCTTCTTGAAAATCCATTTACTCCCAACAGTTCGCCCATTAGGAGGAAGCTCAACTAGAATCCAGACTTAATTATCTTTCATGGATTGTATTTCTGTATTTATAGCTTTAAGCCATTTATCAGATTCAGGATCTGCTAATGCAACTTTATAATTAGGAGGTTCGTCAAAATCCTCTAATTCATATCCTCAATGTCAACATGGTAACCATATCTATCTGGCGCTTAAGGTATCCTTGCGGATCTACGAATCGGAACTCTAACATTTGGGGCTCGACCTCAACAAGTGCGACTTCATCATGTTCCTTGCTAGTATTTTTAGAAGGTTATGTATCTTCCTCTTGAATTATCTCAAGCCCTTTATCACTCCCACTCATTTCGAGAAGTCTATGACTCCCACTCACTTCTTGTACCATGAAACTATTTTCAAAGAACTCAGCGTTTTATGAAACAAAAATCTTGTTTTCAAGTGGATAGTAAAAGTAGTAACCCATCGTTTCCTTAGGGTAACCTACAAACATACACTTAATGGATCTGGAATCAAGTTTGTCAGGCGTGTCTTACTTTACGAGTGCCTCACAACCCTAAACCCTTAAGTAGGATAACTTGGGAGCTTTCCCATACCATATTTCATAAGGCGTCCTATAAGGTGGAGTTAGTTGGGATACGATACCACAACTTTTCATATGATTAACAAACTCATGACTCAGGTATTCTCCTCCTCGATCGGATCGAATAGCCTTAATCTTTTTACCGAGTTAATTTTCAACTTCATTCTGAAAGACCTTAAATGTTTCAAACACTTCATGTTTATGTTTCATCAAGTAAACAAAACCATAGCGGCTAAAATCATCAGTAAAGGTGATGAAGTAATTAGCACCCTCTCTTGACATAGTTCTAAAAGGGCCACATACATCAGTGTGTATAAGTCCTAATAGATCCTTAGCTCTTTAAACTGGATGTAGAAAATGCTTACACACCATCTTCCCAGATATACAAGACTTGCATTTCTCATGTGATTCATCGTGAGTGGGTTGCAGGAGCCCATCATGCTGAAGCATGTCCATGTGTTTCTTGTTTATATGTCCAAGACGATAATGCCATAGATAATAATAGTCCAGCCCATGTTTGGCTCTTTTATTGCTAACATTATAATTAGAACTAACATTTGGATAAATATTATGCATATTTATTTCATAAATATCATCACGTGGAATTGCATTGAAATAAAATACATTATCTTTGGAAACAGAAATACCATAATTCGTAAATGTATGAATATAACTGTTCTTAACCAAACGAGAAATTAAAACAACGCCCCTAGTAACAGTAGGTGCAAAATGATAGTTGTCTAATACAATTATTAAACCACTAGGAAGAATTAAATCAAAACTTTTGATAGCTTCAACAGCTGCACGCATTCCATTGCCCATGTACAAACTTAAAGCTCCATGTTTCAACTTCTTACTACTTCTAAGTCCCTGAGAAGTATTACAGATATGAGTTCCAGAACCCGTATCATACACCCAAGTGTTATTAGAAAAAGCATAGAGTTCTATAGTGAAGATACCTGAAGTACTAGCCACGTTAGCATTCTTTCTCTTCTACAACTCATCATGGTAGGACGGACAATTCCTCCTCTAGTGACCTACCTCCATACAGTGGTTGCAGATAGAGTCCTTTGCCGGATTTTCTCTCTTGGGCGGCGGTGGGATCTTGGTCTTGGGAGCATAAGCAAGCTTATTCTTTCCCTTGGCCTTACCCTTTGACCCTTGAGGTTTCTTCTTGTCCTTCTGGATCTTACCCTTACGTATAGCTACACAGCGAGGGTTTCAGCCTTCTTTAGAATACCTTTCTCATGGAGTTTTAACATAGCATGTAATTCAGTTATCGTCTTCCCCATGCTATGCATGTTATAGTTTTGAGCGAACTGATCATAGTCCTTGTTGAGAGAATTCAAAATAAGACTCACACCAAGTTCATTTGGCATTGCATAGCTTAGGCGTTCCAAAGTATCCAGATAGCTCTTCATCTTCAAGAGATAGGAGCTTACTGACTAACCATCCTCTTGTTTGCAAGCGTGGAATGCTTTAACTGTTTCAAACAGTTCCTGTTTAGCTTGTTCCTCGAACATTGTTTTCAGTTCTTGGATCATATCACATGCTTTGTAGTTTTCAAGTGTCCTCTGAAGTTCAGGAGACATACTACCAAGCATAAGACATGCTACCTCATTTTGCGCATCATTTAGTGCTTCATAAGCATCACGCTCAGCTTGAGATACTACAGGATAAGGAAGAGGGGTCATAGGCTGTTCCAAATGAGCTAGTTTCCCTTCAGACCTAAGAACGATTCTTAAGTTTCATAACCAGTTCGTAAAGTTTGGTCCATTAAGTTTCTCCTGTTGGAGAATTGACCTGATAGTCGTATTGTTTGTGTTTTAGGCAACAACAGCCATCTACAAAACAATCAAAAGTTTAGAAAATATTAGTATTTTCGATAATCATCTCTTACAAAATTAACTACCCATGTTTATTATAAAATAAACAATTAATTTTTTATAAGAGTCTAAGATCCAACTTGATAATATACCATTGATGCAGTTGATCTACTAGAAATGGTATAACTCAAAAAGGTAATCTGCGTGAGATAATTGCCAACATGTGCAACTCTTAGATTTATGGGGCACAAGGTAATATAATCCGGAATTATAATGTCAAGTAGCATGTTTCACCCCATCGTGTGCCTCAGGTCGAAGGTCTGACCAACCATACTCGATTTAAGTGGTCCAATACTCTATCAGTAATTTTACAGTCTCAGGTCTGACCATACGATTGTTATATTACCTTGTTTTGCAATTTCACCTAATTGTCTTAGAGTAAGAGAACAAACTCAAGTGACTTCATACTTAGATGGCACTGACTTAACTTTTTAGGGTATAAATTGATAAAATAATGTTACCAAAATTTATGTATAAGGAAGCATGCATACAACCTTATAACACTAGTTTGTTTTTTAAAACCTTTCCGTTTTAGTTTTTAAAAAAGACCTTCTATAAATCCCTCAATTTTATAAATTTTCATGCCATTTATAAAATTAGGGTTATTACTTTTACAATATTTCTAAGTATAAAATCTTACTACGGATAAGGTTAATTCCTTACGGGAAACAATAAAACCCTAGTAACGATTTAAGACATACTTAAAATACTGTTAAAACCGTTTATGTAAATTTTGTGTATCCTTGCATGTTCCGTCGCGGGTTCCCTTGCGGAAACCACTAAACCCCTGCGTTATAGAACGTTTTGCAAGAAAAATTACAAAATTTACGTATAGCCCATGATTTTGCAAAGTGTATGTATCAATATACACACAATAAAAATCATGTACTTTTAGTCCATATTAATTTTGAAAATCGTTTTTGCTTAATTATAAAACGCCACAAAAATAAAACATGCAAAACATATTAAGCAAAATTAATCATACTAAACTAGAATCAGTTACGCAATTAATTCAACAAAGGGTCTTCTCTAATATTGCAATTAAATAATTCACATAACAAATTCTCATGCATATAAGTATTTAAGCTTCATAAATCAAGGGTTACAAGCATGTAATCCATGGTTGACAATTTATGACAAGATAAATAAGCAACAAATATTTATAGCAAATCTAAACGCAATTAAAACAATTAAAGCTTTTAGATCTAAATCATGCAAAATATATCCCTATATATTATTACCTTAATTATGTACCAATTTTAAGCAAGATATTTCTCTAGATAATTTTCTAAAATAAATTAATCACATATAGAAGGCAAAACTATTTTACCTATATAGGCGCGGATTTTTAATATTTTGTAAAATTTATCCAATATATCTCCATATATATAATTTCCTTAATTACGTGACCAATTAAAGCAATATTATTTCAATAAATAATTTCTTAAAATTAATTTTCACATATGGTGCGCATATTTTACATTATTATTTACGTTTTTTATGTAATTACTACGCTATATGATATGGCTCGTGATGCCACTGTTGAAAATTGTTATCTAAATAACCATAATTTTACACATAATATTCTACGAGCTACGCATCGGATATTATTCATATAGCATAAATAATTAACACATAAAAACATAAATATAAGTAAGGAAACATACCGTTATACAATCAAGTTAATGATGAACGAGGATCTTGAAGTACATGCACGTGTGTAATAAACGTGCTTAACCGAAAACTACTTCTAGTTACTAAAGTAAGTAACCTCCACGAAGTTCATACACTACACGTCTAGCAGTATCACCCGAATGCTAGTTCTTGATTAACGAATATGTAAACAACAAGAAAACAAAACCTGAAAACCCTTTGGTTTCAGCTTCTGCGATCGAACACAAGGAGAAGAAGACAATGGATGAGAATTATGAGCTCTATGATCCTTCTTATATAGGGATTAATTTAGGGTTTACCTAAATTACATTCCCTGTAGGAAAAGATAGCTTAAAGCCCAATCCAACCTCCCTTGGGTTCTAGATCCGGTCGAACTCCAACCCAAACACCCCATGGGTTGACTTTTTAACTTTTCTAATTATTTATGGTTAATTACATTTAATTACCCATTAATTAAAAAGCCTTATTAGTTATTTATAATTAATTAACTAATTAATGACCGTTAGTGTTTATTTATCAAATCATATATTAATATAAATAATAAATATACAATTATATTCGTATGAAGTGATACCTAAATGTATAACATGTGTGACCCCGTAGGCTCACGTATTTCTAGCCATATAAATATTCGTATGACATGAGCACAAACCAACACGAACATGCTTCTTTAGCTCTTTAACATCTCCAGATAATTCAGTGATTTTAGAAGGGAGTTCTTTCAGTTCAGTGGGTAAGCAGGTGTCAAAGTCATGTGAGGCTAAGAGTTTGGATAGTTCAGGTTTTAAAGAAGTTATCAGAAGTTCAGTAAGCTGGTTGATATATGGAAATGAAGGCCTAACTTTAAGGGAAGCAACTTCTACTTTAGCCTTTGCTTTTTGTTGCTCCGGCTTGTCCTTCTGAGACTGAAGTAAGTAAACCTGAGCCATCAACTCTTAAATTTGAACTGATTTAGGAGATGGAGGATGTGGAACTGAAGTGTATTCAGGTACATCATGAGAGGTAGCACGAGTGTCTTTATCTTTTTCAGTTTCCTTCTCTTCACTCTCATCTGAAACAATGATGGGCTCATCTTGTGAGGAGTCAGGAGTGAAGAAATCAGATCTTGTGTCTTGCATAAGATCTGATAGATCTTCCAGCTTTATTTTCTTTGAAATTTCATTAGATCTTGACTCCTCATTGGTACCTAAGTCAGTGTGGGCAGTTTTCAACCCATCTCCGGCAGATTTGGTTTGATCTACAAGAACACTTGGATTAGTCCCTGCAAATATGTGATTTAGTGAATAGTTTTAGGTTCCTTCATCCATACCCTGTTGTTCAGGTATGAAGTCATTAGGAGCAGATATTCTAGGATCATCTTCAGTTGTAGAATCTGATAAAGCATCACATCCTGATGCAGACTCAGAGTGAAAATAAAAGAAGATGAATAAACAGGTTCAATAATAATAAATGTTGACATACCACTATAGAACTGAGGGTGGGCTCCTTCTTCACTGGTGGCCCCTAGAGATGTTGGGCCACCAGCTGTTTGCTGTGCCTCTTTATGCATTTTAGAAACCACATGTGTGGGAGCTAAATGATGGCTTGGACTTTTGTCTTTGGCCTAACTAAACTGAGTTCTTTTATCTGATTGGCCAGTTTTAGATTTGGATGCCTCAGTTTTGGACTCAGATGTGTGTTTTAAAGATTGTTTTCCTCTGAGTTCACTTTGAGCTACAGGCTTTTTGCCTTAGGAAACCTTCATCTCAGTTTTTGAGGAGGTTGTTGGAGCTTGGGATTCCACAGGCACATCTATATTACAGATGGCCTTCATGTGGTCAGTGAAGGGAGGTCCTTCAGGTTGGTTTGCCTTCAGTGCCCAGTTGTGAGCACTGAAGACTTGAGTGGGATTGATAGTTAGGTCTTCATGATCATACTCATGCATTATGTATTCCAAAAGGAGATATATAAACCTAGGGTAGGGAACACTCTTTTCTCTTGTTTTCTTGTTCAGCTTGTGGATTATATCTTCCCAAATTATCCTAGCAAAATCAACTTTCACCCTATTTTCTAAACAATATAGGATGGTAGCATCCTTGTTTGAAATTTGATCCAGCCCACATGTCTTACCTTCTAGACACTGAATGATTTGAGCCATCAGCAATCTCCACCTATGAGGAAGACGACTCTTCTTAAGGGTTCCTGTAGCCCCTATCTCTCCATTGTACCCATTTGATGAAAACCATGGCCTAACTATTGTAAGTAAGGGAGATGCAACATACTCATTTGAGTAGTTAGCCCTAATAGCATTTCTAAAAGTGTTTACCCCTATTTCTCCTCTAATACCCCCTGTAGGGGTGGAAACCTATATCTTAGAGCCTTCTAGGGTTTTTGCAGTATACCATAACTCAGCTAAGTATTCGACATACTGGTTGGGTGCTCTAGTGAATGCTTCTTTTAGACAGCATTTTGAGATGAAGTCTGAGAAAATCTCAAAATATTCGGAGTTTGGATGTGAGGGGTATAGTAGGGCAACCTCATTGTTGGTGATAAAGGTGATTTCATCAAATGTGAATTCAACCTGATCTGCATGTAAGAAAGGATTTGGGCTTTTAGGTTGTTCCTGAGTGTCAGGTTTTTCCTTTGGAGATGAGGGGTTTTGTGATGATGGTTCTGCTATTTTGGTTATTTAAGGTTTTGAAGGTTTTTGTGTGTGTGTTCTTGATGAGTTTGTGAAGAATGAGTTGTTGATTGGTTGGGTGAGATTTATATGATTGATGAAGTTAAAACTTTTTCTTTGAGAATTTGTAACTGTCATTTGAGGTTATAAAGTTATGGGAAATGTTTAGGGTTTGTTTTTAACATGGTGCTAAACTTTATATTTAATGAAAGTCAACACAGCATGCCTCTGACACCTAGAACAGTTAACAGTCGTCTATTCAACTATAAAAGTAGGTGAGAGAAAGATGGTGAGGTCATTCTAACTTTTGGATATCATCTTTTAATATATTTAAATTAAACAACTTCTTTGGGAAGGAAAATATTTTGATAAAATTATATTAATTTTGAAAATTACATTTGCTTTTAAAACTGACCTTGTGATTGAAGTTTAAAGACTGAATTAGGTTCAGGTTTGATGTTATGTTATGCTGAACTGATTATTGTAATCTTCATCTACACCAGTGCTCAAGCGAAGGCGACAAAACCACAAATGCTCATGCAAATCTATAAATGAGACATATGCAATTGCTTAGTTACTTCACTCGAGAGAGCTGAAGAGTTAGATCAAAATTTTTTATAAACTGAACTTGAAGAAAGTAAAGCAGTTTTGTCGATTTCTGGATGTGACCAATATCATTGCTCCAGCGAAGGCGACAAAACCATACATGGTCATGCAAATCTATGAATAAGACATGTGTGATTGCTTAGTTATTTCACTTAAGCAAGCTAAAGGTAACATACAAAAACTAAACTGACATTTTAACATATGAAAGGTTGTTTAGTTTTGGATGAAATCACTAAACCTTCAGTTTGAAGGTTCAGGTTTTGAATCAATGTTTAGCATACCTAGTTCAACAATCAATCTTTTGAAAGTTTTCTCATCCAGAGGCTTGGTGAAGATATCAGCAAGTTGATATTGGGTGGGAATGAAATGTAATTCAATGTCCCCTTTGAGAATATGATCTCTGATAAAATGATATATAATATCAATATCCTTTGTTCTTGAGTGCAAAATTAGATTGTTTGAAATTGCAATAGCACTTGTTTTATAGCAAAATATGGGTACCTTTTCATATATGATGTCATAGTAAGTGCGTTGACTCTTCATCCATAGTATGTTGGCACAACATCCAGCAGCGGCTACATATTCAGCTTCAGCTGAAGACATAGCCACAGATTGTTGCTTTTTTGCACTCTAGCAGACAAGTTTGCCTCCTAGCAACTAACAGGCACCTGAAGTGCTTTTTCTATCCATGTTGCATCCAGCATAGTTAGAGTCTGAGTATCCTTTTAGGTCAAAACCCGAACACTTTAGATACCAAAGACCAAGACTAGGAGTACCTTTTAGGTACCTAAAGATTCTCTTAACAACAATAAGGTAGGATTCCTTAGGATTTGCTTGATATCTTGCACAGAGACAATTTAAGAATTGAATGTCAGGTCTGCTTGCAGTTAGGTACATTAGTGATCCTGTCATCCCTCTATATTGAGTCTCATTTACAACTTTACCATTGAGATCAGGTCCTAACTTGTCTAGGGGTACCATTGGGGTTTTTACTGATGAACCATTTATGTCATACTTTTTCAACAGATCCTTGACATATTTTTCTTGGTTGATTGAAATGCCTCTTTTAGATTGTTTAATCTGAAAATCAAGGAAATAGGCGAGGACACCCATCATGCTCATTTCATATTTTTGAGTCATCAGTTTAGCAAACTGTTTGCATAATTTTGTGTTGGTGGACCCAAAGATAATGTCATCAACATGGATTTGCACCAAAATCACATTAGTTTAAGTTTTGTAGACAAACAGAGTGTTGTCTATCTTACCTCTTACAAACTTGTGTTCGGTGAGAAAGGTTTAGAGAGTTTCATGCCATACTCTTGGAGCTTGTTTAAGTCCATAAAGGGCTTTGTCCAATTTGTACACATGGTTAGGGAACTCACTGCTCTCAAAACCTAGAGGTTGTTTGAAATAAACTTCTTCTTTTAGTTTACCATTGAGGAATGCACTTTTTACATCCATTTGATAAACTATGAAGTTCATGTAAGTGGCAAAGGCAAAAAAGATCCTGATTACTTCAAGTCTTGCAACAGGAGAAAAGGTTTCATCATAGTCTATGCCTTCTTGTTAATTGTAGAATTGAGCTACAAGTCTTGCCTTGTTTTGATGACAATTCCAGTTTTATCTCTTTTGTTCCTGAATACCCATTTTGAGCTAATTATAGTTTTACCATAAGGTGCAGGAACTAATGTCTAGACTTTGTTTCTGGCAAATTGGTTTAGTGCATCTTTCATGGCATCAACCCATCCATGATGCTCTAGTGCTTTAGAGACCTTTTTAGGTTCTTTTTCAGAGAGAAAATCTACAAAGAGACATTTATGAGCTGAAGCAACACTAAGTTCTCTAGCCATGGCTTGAGTGAGCATTCCAGCTCCTGGATCACCTATGATATTGACCAGCTCAATGTGTTTGTCCTGAGACCATCTATCTTGAAGAGCTGGAGAGGTCATGGATGGAATGGATAAAGAAGGATTAGGAATTGGAATGGGATCCTGTACTGAAGTATCCTCTATATTTAGAGAGGATAAGTGTTCAAAAATCTAAATATATTTAGTGCTTGGGAGATTATTAATGATGTGTTCATCATTTGTGTGATTTGAATGTTCAGACTAATCATCATTTAAGATTTTATCAGTTTGAGCAGATTGATCATTTTGATCAGCTTGACCATTTTGGTCAGATGAAGCTTCAGTTTCAAGAACAACTGGTTCAGGACTTTCATAGGGTCCTATGAAGGACACTTCATTGCTGTTTGTTTGATACCTTTGAGAAGGCTCATAAGGATGAAGATATTCATCAGGTGGACATCTTTCAAATTCAGCAATGTTGATGTTGTCAATTGAATGTTTTGTGAATTTGATAGCATATAGGCTTTCATTAAATATGATGTGATAGGTTTCTTCAGTTTGTTGTCTTCTTGTGTTGAAGACTCTAAAGGCTTTGGAAACAAGTGAGTATCCAAGGAAGTAACCATCATCAGCTTTTTCATCAAACTTTCCTAAATGATCTTTATGGTTATGGATGAAAACAGGACATCCAAAAACATAAAGAAAGTTGATGTTTGGGATTCTCTTACAAAATATTTCATAAGGAGTTTTTAGATGTCTTTTAACAATTGTGGATCTATTTTGAGTGTAGCATGCAGTGGCTATAGCTTCATTCCAGTATTGTTTTGAAAACACAGATCCTGAAAGCATTGTTCTTGCAGCTTCTATGAGGGTTTTATTATTTTCTTTTAGTAACACCAGTTTGTTTAGGTGTGTAGGGAGAAGAAATTTTTTGAGAAATTCCTTTTTCATCACAGAAGTTGATAAGGATGCTATTTTTAAATTCAGTACCATTGTCAGTTCTGAGTTGATTGACTTTGATTTCATTTTGATTTTCAACTCTTTTGATGAAAGACATGATATTTTCAGGTGCTTGACTTTTCTTTTTTAAGAAGTATACCCAGGTGTACCTTGAGTACTCACCAACAATGACAAGGGTATACTTTTCATGGTTAATGGACCTAGGAGTTATAGGTCTGTTTTGTTTTGAAGCTGGCCCTATGATGCTTTCCTTTTTTACATGATGAACATGGTTTGTCCTTTGAGTAGACAAGTGAGGGAAGACCAATAACAAGATTTTGTTTTGCCAGACTGTTGATTGTTTTAAAGTTTAGATGAGCAAGTCTTTAATGTCAAAGCCAGTTGAGATTCTTAGAAGCTTTGGCAAAGAAGCAAGATTCTTGAGCAGAGGATGTCATGTCAAAAACATATACATCTCTTACTCTTAGAGCAATCATTACAACTTCTTTGTTGGATTTGAAGATTGTTCCTCTTTTCTCATTAAACTGAACAATATATTTAGCATCACAGAGTTGACTCATGCTAATTAAATTGTACTTAAGACCATTTACAAATGCTACTTTTGTGAAAACTATACCTTTACATTTGATAGAGCCATAACCTTCAGTTGTGCATGTAGAGTCATCTCCAAATACTACCTTAGGTCCTGGCTGTTCCACATATTTATGCAAGTAACTCTTGACACCAGTCATATGCCTTGAGGATCCACTATCTAGGTACCAGATGGGCTTCCTGATGTCACATTGCACAAATACATTCAGAATGGTTAGTTTTGCTTAGAAACCCACCTGTTAGTGGGGTCTTAGATCTGTTAGCATTTGATGATTCAACCTTAGTTTATTTTATAGCTTCAGCCTTTTTACCTTGAAGTGCTTCACCTCTTCTGAACCACTCAATGTCATTATGATCAGTTGTGGTATGAACTGTGCTGCCACATGTTTCATAACTTTTCATGACATGCTAAGGGCTTCTAGGCTTGATTCCTCTTCTTAGAGAAATGATCTTGTTATGACCATGTTTGTCATGATCATAACTTTCACAGATATCACATATGGGATGGTTTGCACAATCATCGGATAGATGATCGCTGAACCCACAGTGTATGCATGGAGGGAAGAAGTGTTTTGATGGTCTTGAGGTTCTAGATCTTGAAGAAGATCCACCCTGACTTTTGAGATACTTAGATATGTTCATGGTGGACATGTATTCAGCATGATCACAGGTTCTGTGATCAATTCTCTCACACTTTTTACAAAATAGAACTTTATAACAATTCTCAAAGAGATGATTGTTTAAGCCACAAAGATCACAACCCTTTTTGAATTGTGTTTTGTATTTGTTTTGAAGTGCATTTTGGGGAACCTGTTGAGGTTGGTTATTTTTGGAGTAAGATGACTGATTCTTGCTAATTTGTAATTTTAGGTCGTTGAGTTCTTTCATTACAATAGATAAAGGAGGGTCATCTTCAATTTTCACACTCTTTCATTTACCAGCAGGAGCTGAGTTAATTATTGAAGCTGAAGTGCTTTTGTTACCCTTAGCAGGAGCTGAGGATGGTTCATTTATTATGACACTTTTTAAAGATTCAGCTTTGAATGTGGATTTTGACCTCAAAATTGATTTGATAGTCTTTGGTCCAGAAACAAGTTCAGCACCATCCAACTTCTTTAGTAGAAGACTGAATATTCATCCGATGAATCATAATTAATCACTGAAGAGTTAGTGATAGCAACTGGAGGATCAGTTATGTTTCTTTGTGACTCTGCTGGGAGTATCATACCAGTATCATGATTTGGAAAAATAAAACCTTCAACTTTAGATAGCAAGTGTAAAACCTAAAAATCTCAACAAGTGTAAAATTACCAAAATACCCCTAATGCAAGAAAATTTCATAAAAGCTTAAATAAAATTCATTTAAATGTTAGAAACTATGAAAATACAACATGTGACAATTATGAAATTTTTGTAAGATTAAAATACTTTATATTATACAAGAAAAATAAATAATATTTATGTAAATATACATTAGCCGAAATTATTATACTTATTTATTTTATACTTTACAAATTAATATAAAATAAATTAGGATAATTACAAATAAAGTTGGCTAAGATTAAAATTCAGTTTAAGTCTATTCTAGAAGCCCTAAAACTCGGCACAATACCAAGTATATTTCTTTTATAAATTTTTAAATTGTTTAACCCTAAAAACAAATAAGCCGAAACCCTAATAAATCAAAAGAGGCGGCACAAAAGTTTTTCAAGGGCTAGGA
>BQNB010028911.1:23301-35801 GCA_026074375.1 Tanacetum coccineum
TATTACATGTTTAAACGAACTAGACTTTTGTCTTGTATCTTCGAGTGACCGAGGCTTCTTTGTTCGGGTCCATTTATGGGATCCTAACACTGACGCTCCTCCAGTTTGTCCTATAAATACTGGACTTTTCCCCACTATTTTCTCACCTTTTGCACTCATTCTTTCTGTTCTAAAACAACCCACACATCTCACTAAAATCCTTTGATCATTTAATCATAAAGCTTTGTTTCCAAGTGATCCAAGCTCAATTCCTCAAGTTCAAGAGAAGAATACTTTCATCATCAAGTGAAGAAGTATTACACCTCAAGTGTATATTACAACCTTGTTGCTTTCATATCACATATTTGTAAATCAATTGTATATCTTGTATTTGTGTGCAGTAGCTAGATCTTGGCGATCTTTGTAAATATAGTTAGATCCTGGTGATCTTACCAAGTAGTGTTAGATAGTTATGATATAAGTAGTGTGGTGAAGTGAAGTCTTGAAGTTGTGAAGAAGTCTTGAAGTTGTGAAGAAGTCGTGAAGTTGAAGTTGTGAACAAGCCGTGAAGTTGTGTTGTGATAGATTGGTTTTAGCTATGATTAGAACTCGACATTTAGCTTTGTGTCGTAAATCGGTGTAAGCAACGTTGTCGTAAATAAAAAAGAAGTAAACTATTCAACCCCCCCTTCTAGTTTTCCACAATTGGCATAAAGAGCCACGTTAAACAAGATTTTTAAAATAAAATTTATTTTAAAACTTGAATCGATCTATGGATTCAGAAAAATATTTAGAAGGGCAATCTATGCAAAGACCACCACTATTTAAAAGTGAATATTATATTGTTCATATTGTGCTGCAATTATTTGAATTCACTAAAAGTCGAAATCTAAGTTTTTATAAAAACAAACATAAACATTAAAATAAAATGCGGCAAGCAAAACTATTCAACCCTCCTTCTAGTTTTCCAAATTGGTATCAGGAGCCACGCTACAATGATTTTAAAGATAAATTGTATTTTAAAATCTTCAATTCGATCTTATGAATCAGAAAAAATATTTTAGAAGGTGCATCTATGAAAAAGACCACCATTGTTGAAGTGATGGATTTATTTATTGGAAAAATAGATTCGAAAACTATGTGAAGTCATAAAAATTAGGACATGGTCATGTTATTACCGATGTGTTTTTTCCCTATCAAAATATCGAAACTAAAAAGGATAGATTTTGTACCTTTTCATAAACAAAACGATGATCTTAAAAAAGAACTTTCTGATAATAATTAAAGCCAAAATGGTAAATTTATAATGCTTACCACGAAAAGAATATGAAAGAATTTTTATGTGTCAAACAGCAAAAGAATTTGGGGAGATACTTTGTTAATCACTAATCAAAGGTAATAATCATAGTCAAAGCTAACAAAATAGATCGTTCTTGTTGCAAACAATATGAACAATTCATGGTGATTAAGATAGAGGACATTAATAAGATAATGCCTTTGCTAAATTTAACACTATTATTACTATTCTAAAAGCATTTGATGAAAGTTTTTCGAGCAAGAATTGTGTTAGGAAATTTCTTAGGGAATTGATCTAAATGGCGGCAAAAGTCATGGTGATAGAAGAAATCAAGAAATCTAACAAACATTATCCTTGACGAACTTTTGAAATATTTGAAGGTTTATGAAGAAATAATTAAGAAAGATTTCAAAACCGTCAAAAGCAAAAGAGAACAAAGTAGATCTATTACCTTGAAAGCTAGAAAGGAATCTAGTGATGACAATAGCTCAACCTCCGATAGTGAAGATGAAGAATACGCCATGGCCGTAAAAGACTTCAAGAATTCTTAAAGACGAGGGACGATTCGTAAAGACAACCATTATGAGAATGAGAAAATCATTCCAAAGAAATAAAGACGACAAAAATGGCAAAGGCGAAAGAAAATGCTTTAAGTGTGGTGATCCAAATCATCTCGTCGGAGAATGTCCAAAACTATCAAGATATCAAAACCAAAAAGCGTTTGTTGGAGGATCTTGGAGTGATAGCGACGAAGATGAAGATGAAAAAACAAATGACGAAAAGTGTCTTATGGCTGAAGCTTCCAATGAGGTACTTTCCGAAACCGAATACTTTAGTGATGACCAATCAACACTAGACGAAAATGACTTAGATAGTGAATATAGTAGACTATGCAAATTAGGACTAAAAGTCATGGCTAAAAAATATACTTTAAAACATGCTAAGTAGAATTAGAAAATGAAATTAGCACTTGAATTAAGAGATAAATTTTTAGGGTTAGAAAAAATTTAAAGAGTAATGAAGAATGTAAATTATGTCAAGACCTCAAGCTTGAAAATGAGAAGCTTAGAAAGGAAATATCTAGGCTAAACCAATTTAATGATAGTAGTCACTCACTTAAGAAAATAATAAGCTCTCAAAAAACTTCCGGAGATAAATCCGGGTTAGGTTTTAATTTTTACCCACAAAGGTTCCACCAGCGAAAACCAAACAAGGTAAGTTTGTTAAAGCCAAAAAAAGTTGAGTCGAAAGAAAATTTGAATTTTAGAATCAAACCCACAAATTTTATACTTATAAAATAATACTAAAATTCCTATTGCAAAATGATGATGGAGTAAACGTTTTTACAAACCTTCCTTAAAACCCGGAGTCGGATTTACTAAACACACAATGAGGTCTAAAACACCTCCTCCGAGAAGAAAGGAAAACTCTCATCCTCGTTCCAAAACACCTCAACCTAGGAGAGACCAAGGTAGACCAAATTACTCTAACACTAATCACACAATGTGGAATCATCCACATCAACCATAGCTTTACGCAATGTGGAAGATGCTCTACTTGCAGTGTTCGAATCAAATGCAATAACATATGCGAAACAATAACTTACGGATACACGATAAGTTTAGGGACCAAATGAGAGCCAAGGCCATCACAAACCTTTAAAGTTTTTTTTTGACGGCATATATTGTGGCTATATGGCCCCTCTAGCCCAGAAGGCGAAAAGCGAGCCCACACAACCTGGTTGGGTCCAGCCCAGAGGATATTGACACCCTTCCTTTACGCACGCGGGAGAAACCCCTATCACCCTAGACAAGACTCGAACTTGAGACCTTGCCTAGGAGGGTAAAACCTCCATACCATTAGACCAGAGGCTCGTTGGTATCACAACCTTTGAAGTAGTGTGCTCTCTACAAACATTCTTTGTCTCCGGATTAAGGAACTCATGATAAGGTTCCCATGAACCCTTATCATTTACATTATGAAGACATTAATGAAGATAATTCTAAAGACTAAGGTACGTCTCACTTTTCATATTCATAGAATATAGATTATAAGTAAATGTCTATGTGACTATGATGTTGTAGTGTAATTAGTTCTTAGAAAATAATGTAGTCTCTAGAAATACCATTTGTTGGTTTTCTAGCTTTAAAGAGATTAGTTCACTATGAACTATTCTTTCGTGTAGATTATTATTATACGTCTACAAAATGGAAATCTTCTATGACCACATAGCAAACTCACGTAGACGAAGAAGAGCAAGCTAGTGGTTAACAATTAACATAGAGTTGGATTAGTTGATACCGAAGATCTAGGACACGCTATGGATGAAACAACTCCCTTCGACCTCGGACGATCGCCTCGGATCCGGGTCAACCCATTATCCACGTCTATCGAAACTTAACTTGTTGATATTTTCAAAACTACGCCTTATATTACATTATCTTCGCTATCCATTCCGTTTCATCTCAAATCGAATTACTAATTGTCTTTATTGAATAAATTAAATCCTTCCTTCTTGCAAGAAATTTTATCTCTAAATCACCTCTCGGATTAACGTCTTGACTATCTCGTCCGAAATAGTCAAAGAAAACTTTTTAATTAAATAAAGAGTTAATTAATAATTGTCAATAATCATTCTCACAAAAACTGGTCAAAAATCAAAGAATTTTTTTTTTGAGGGCGGCCCCCTTAAAATTAAGAGACCGGCCGTGTAAAATGGGTGGCCCCCTTAATTAAGTAAGGGGACCGCCTATCTGAAAAAACAAACACCCCCTTTCTGTCAAAATTATATACCCAAACTTCATTTTCTTTTTTCCTTCTTCCCTCTACCTGCTCCTCGGAACGAACCATCCACACCAAAAACTTCAAAAATCAAACCTCAAATCATCAAATTAACCAAAATTCGCAAGGAAAATTACTAACAAGTCAGGATAAACAACTTCAATTGTAAGATTTTTCAAGCTTTTATTTGTTTAATTTCATCCAATTTTGTTCTTAATCAAAATTGGGTATTTTTACTTATTTTCATAATTCTTAGTTTGGTCTAGGAATTCCATAACTACAATGATACCCGTAGTCATAGGAACATTACAACCTTGATAGCATTGAATCAAAACACATTGAGTCACAACAAAAAATTTGGTTCGAAATTTTTATAAATATGCATACATATTTTTTTTTTAATTTTAAAACAAAGTTTATACATTGTTGATTCATGCCAAAAACATGTTAAAACAACATTACTTTGCCCATCAAAACGTACATTCCTAAATGTATACTTTTCGAATCAATAGAAAATGTGTTATAAAATTAAAGGGGTGTTTGGCTAGTTTCTTAGGATCCATTTTTAGAGTCGAAATGACCATCATCATAGTTTTGTCACTTGTATAAACACTTAACTAACTTGTATAAGTCATCAAGATCTATAATTCTGTTAGCCTCAAAATATATTAAGTCGAACAAGGAAACCCGGTCTTTATTTATTAGTCGTTGTAATTGGCTAGAAAGGGAGTCAGGCTCGTGATTTAAACTAATATTGTATACGTTGCGGGGATAAAAGCACAAACCCGACCCGACCCAAACAACCCTACACCTAGGGCGTCACGTATGGGGTATAGTAAGGAAACTATAATTCCCTCTCCACTCTAGGATAGAGGGTGTTGGTTAGTTGGTCTCATTTTTGTATTTGGTGTGAAGGTAACAGCCATCATTTTTTATCTCTTACTTGTCTCTCTGTTGTTTCTCTCTCTAAGATTCTTCTTCTCTTTTTCTTATAGTTTCTTATCTTTGATTCATACTATTTGTATGGAAGTGAAATTATATAATAATGGTACCGAAATTCTATGGTGTTGAGTTAGTTGGTAATCTTTTGTATTTTGGTTGGTTGCAAGGTAATCAACCATCTTTTTTCCTCTCTCTTTTTTCTCTCTCTAGTTTCTCTCTCTAAAGATTCTTCTATCTCTTTTCTTATAGTTTCTTATCATTGATTCATACCTATTTGTATGGAAGTGAAATGATATTATAGTGGTACCGACATTTGGTATCAAGAGCCTAGGGGATACCGAGTTGTGTGTCGTGGTATATCTTACATTTTTTTCCTTTTTTTTCGGTTTCAAAAATTCGCCATAAATCTCTCAAAGTGAGTTTTGATCCTTCCTAATCCTAGGTTTTATTTGTTTAAGTTTATGGGTATTAATCTTTCATTTTTGTTGTTTATATAATTTTTTGGTTGTTTTTTAGTGTTAAAATCGGTTCCGAATTTGAAAAAAACGGGTATATCGGAAAATAGTATTACCGAATTTGTGATTATTCCGAATATTGTAATAGTGCACACATTTTTTGGTTTTATCGAAAAGTGTTGTTCTAGGATTTCATTTCCATTCTCGGTAATTAAGCATAAAATTGTAATATATTTACAAACTCTGGTTCTATTGAGTTTTGTGGTTAGGAGTGTTTATTATCGAATTTTGTAATAGACAATTTGTTAGATAATTTCCATTTGTACCGTTAACGAATTTGCTTTGACAACTTGTTCGAGAAATTTGTCTGACAAATTCTACCGAGTTTTTGCTTTGTTCGAGAAACCTTCCGAGTTTGATCTATCTGATATCTTACAACATTTGTTACCGGATTTAGTTTACCGATATTATTACCGGATTTGGCTTACCGAGTTTGTTACCGAATTTGATTTACCGAGTTTGTTACCTTATGTTATTACACGAATCTGTTTTACGATTGTGTTAAAGAATTTGTTACCAAATTTGTAACCGGATTTGTTTAATTATAATTAAGTAGAATCGAACCTGTAACATAAGAAAAAAACCACAACATAAATTTATCATCTTATGGAATCTTACCTTAATTCTTTTCACTAATAATTCAACGGTACAATGGAAACGAGATATTTATCTTCGTTTTCGAATTCGGTTAAAGAACAACCAAATGCAAACAAATTCTAGATTAAAGCAAAAAAGAGTTGCATGTATCTTTTTGGAAAATCTTAATTCACACATAAGCTTTTTCACACGACAAATTAAAAGGAAATCGAACGAATTGTCTGGATTCAAAACTGTGCATTATTGCAACACTCTTTGGTCCAGATTGTGAAAACTTTTTATAGGCACAATGTTCCTAAAGTGGATCAATTAGAAAAGAAATTTGACAACAGAAGAATTTCAAGAAGAGATTGGTTACATGACTTCTTTTAAAAGTACGAGAAACAGTTCAGATGTTCATCAAGTCAGGATGTATTTGGATGTGAATTTGTTGTAATGTCACGCAACTACTTTTACAATAACAACATCAACTCTCGATTCCAGAATTCCGTGTACACTTGATCCAATCCGTGGAATCTGTTAAGAAGTCGGATTGATGATAGAACAAAAGCATAAAAGAAGGTGTTTATAAGTGGGGATGAAAGGACCAAAATGCAGTACAACAGAGGATAAAGTTGTTCGGTAAAGCATTGGATGCTAGTTTGGTTGATACAGAAAGCAGTGGGACAGCATTAAAAGAGCAAGAACAAGCAGCAGATCAGGGAATGATGCACATGCTGATGATGCAGATATCAGACCTCATATTGATGAACGAGCAATGGCTGAGGTACTAATGACTGCTGAAAATCAATGTCTGTGTATAGGACAACAATTACTGAGCAACCCGAATTCAATAATGAAGGAGAGGTTGACCAGAATGCTGAACAATGTCATGACACATGTCCTTTGCCTGCTACATTAACTGATAACCAGACAACTAAACTCTCAAATCAATCTCTTGAATCTGAAAATATTCGTCTCAAAAAGACAGTTGCCCAATTTCAAAAAGATTTTTCAAGAATGGAAGCACATTGTGTTAATCTTGAACTCAAATATCAAAATCAAGTTTTAAAAGAAGGGCAACATGGTCAATTTTCAAAAGTAAAAAGTAATGAAGCCAAGGTTAAACGGAACAGTATTTATTGAAACAATAAACATCGAATTGGAACATAAAGTGGCTAAGTTACTTAAGGAAAATGAGACTTTGAAAAAGCATTACAAAGAAATGTATGATTCTATCAAGACAACGAGAGCTAGGAACATAGAACACACAACTTCTTTGATTGCAAAAAATGATGACTTCAAAGCTCAACTTCAGGAAAAAGGATTTGCAATTGCAGCATTAAAAAATGAGTTAAGGAAATTAACAGGAAATAGTGTGAATACTAAGTTTGCAAAATCGTCAATCTTAGGGAAACCGGCTTTCCAACCACATAGAAACCAATCAGTTGTTAGACAACCGACTGCGTTTAAGTCTGAACGACCTAGATTTTCAAAGCAACGGTTTGCCTCCCAAGTTGATGTCAATAACGATTTGTCAAAACCAGTCACTACACATTATTTGCCTAAGGAAAGAAGAAGCGGCTGTTGCAATTTCTCATCACATGATTGCACCTGGGCTCATCTAGGTTATAGCTCAAATGACCATGAAGTTCATATCACAACTAGAGGAGCTAAGGGAAACAAAGACACAAGAAAGCTGTAGGAATTCAGAACCTAGTGTGATGCCTTCTGCTAGATCACAAAGCACAACTAATGGTAGCAAACCAAAACCTAGGATCAATAACCAAAAGTCTAGGAATTGGCCTGCATCTAAGAGTAGTTGCGTCACGACAAAGACTGTGCCCATAGCAGAACACTCTAGGAATTCTAGAAGTTTTTCTGACTCCAAACATTTTGTTTGCTCGACATGCCAGAAATGTTTGTGGGTTTTTCTTTTAATGCAAATCATGATTCTTGTGTAACAAAATTCCTGAATGAAGTCAACTCACGTGCTAAGGTTCCATCCCATAAGACAACAACGAGATACAAACCCGTAGAGCAAACAAGTGTTGCAAAGAAACCAGAAAGACAGATCCCAAAAAGACATAGGTCTTCAATCAAAAAGACTTCCGTTGTGCATGAGAAAAACAAGAACTTCTAATCTTCTGTCTTAGGTGGAGGAAACCGACGGGTAAATTTTCAAGACAGTAGGTCTTAGGTTGTTCCACTTGAAAAGATATTCTCATTCTAGCAAACCAAGGTTGACATTGAAACCCCTAAAATGGTTCAAATGAGATATCACTAACAGTATGAATGCAAACCAAACTCTAGATGTCAGTGCAGGTACATTAACAATACATGCAAGGTACATCTTTTAAATCCTACAAAGGAAGGAGCTCGAGCTTGGTTGCTGAAAAGACTGATATCTGGAGAAAAACCTAGAGGCTTCAAAGGAATTTTCATCTGATGCATTAGCAATGCCTCTTCTGATCATAACAGTTCAAACGTCGGAATTTCTATGACCACTGCACATGAACTGTCAGTTCAAAGCTAGGTTCCAAAAGTTGATTCCTCAAGCATGAAAAGGACAGCTACATAACGACAAGCATGTTGGTTGTACTATTTCACCATCACATAACAATGTTGAGGTCAACATGTACATATTTTTGAAAAAAGAAAAATACAAAAATATAAAATTTCAAAAAGAAAATTACAAAAATATAAAATTTCAAAAAGAAAAATACAATCAAAATTCAGGAAAGTGTTTCTTTTTTTTTTGAAAAATTATTCTTCCTCGTCTTGTCTTTGGAATCGATATCATTTACGTAACTAGAAATGTTGATTAATATCGACTCGGGCGTGTAATATGAAGTCTAGAACTGGAGTTTCAAATGCTTTCAAAACATGTCATTTCTTATTTTTCTTGATGGTTTATGTGCAATTATCTGTTACGTAAAACCGGACTTCATTAAGGGAAAGCTTATTATAAAGATATACTTATCTAACAACGAAGAAATTCAACTTTTCTCGGTCCCTTGATCCTGTTCTACAAGACATCAATGTTTTGAGCTCAAGAAAAAGGAGAGTGTACGCATATAAGTGGCTTACCCTTAGAGTTGAAGAGTAGTCTTCTAACATGATGTTTTTCAATTTGTTAGAAAACACAAATTTTTCAAGAATTTCTCACTAACGATTCATATCTTTTAAATTGTGTGTTCTTACACACACTCCATTTTCAAGTGGGGAGTTTTCGAAAAACAAAGTTTTAATGTGTTTGGATCATCTTATCACGACGCTATTCTTATGTTTACAACCCATCTATTACACAAAAAGTCCTACTTAATACCAAACAGATAATAATGACAATTCAATGGAATGATAGTTATAAGATAACTAAGTGTTCAACTCAATTTTATATTTATTTTAGAAACTTTGGTATCATTGTTTTTGGTGTCAAACATATGTAAAATTAATGGGGAGCAAGGTTATGTTTCAATGTAATTCATGCTAAGTAAAAGTTTTCCCCATCGTATTTCAAGACAAATTCTAATCACAAAGTATTTCAAAAACTAAGTGCCTTAGAATTTAAAATAAGGGGAGAAATGTAATTAAAATGTGATCTAAAAGACTCAAAGTGCTATTCGGAAACGGTTTTATGGTTACGATCTCTCTACCACTAAACTCTTATTTCACGACGTTCTGAAGTCATAAGGTGGTAAGGGTTAGGTATTGTCCTATGATCAACCAGAACCGTGGATTCTACCCAAGGATACTACATAGTTAGAAATTGCACAGTCCTTAGGTTTGATTGGAGATGATGTGTATAAGGAAGAATGCGACTAAGATTGAAGCTAACACTGGAACAATCAAACAATGGAGTTAGTAATGAAGGTTCGCTTGGTAAACATGAATGGGGTTGAAGAATTAAAAAGGAAATGTATGGATAAAGGGTCTAAAGAAAGTATGCCCTCACAAACTTAAGGCAGAAACCGAGGTCAATACATATTGACTGTCAGAATCACAATGTTGATTGCCATAACTTTGTATGACGACATCATGGACCCTGAGTGATGCAATGAACAACCATTCCCAGCTTCGGGTTTCTCTAAAAGAAACTTGTCTCATTGTGTCACGAAGATATCAACTGATTATATTGGGGGGACCTTTCTCACTCCGAGTTAGTTAATTTTGAATAGGTGTGCAGTATGCTACATCCTTCGATTACTAAAAAGAAACCAAAACGCACTATCGGTTAGAGCTAAGAGATCATAAAATAAATCATTAGGACCATCAATGCAAACACTTGTTGTACATCATTATGTTCACAAGCTGTTGACAAGAGTCTTGCGCTTACCTATGTGATTCTTGCCAGAACATTCAGAGTGATACTCTTTAGTATTTCACAATGACGAATGGAAATCATGCTTGAATGCCAGCATCATACAGCTCTTGGAGGTGATTGTGAGATTCTATGATGAATCAACTTGTGACTTTGTTCCAACTGGAAAGAAATGATGGTGCGATTCAATGTGAATTAAACTTGTTCCAGGAAATGAATTGTCGACTCATTTAATCAGGAAAGATAGTAACTAATCTGATTCACTCTCTACCGTTGTTGTTGCTTTGAGACGTTCCGGTATTGAGAACAAGCAAGCATGGTGAATCTTTTACATCTGTGTTAAGAAGACCTACGCTTTAGCTGGGAAACCCTGTAAGGAGATTCTTTTGAATCTACTGATCACAGGTATAAGTATTTATACTGTAAACGGTCCTACAGAACCGAAGGCTAATCTAACCATAAAGATGGAGGATGGTGATGCCTCCATTCCATAAAGATGAGATGGTGGGATGCCTCATTCCACAAAGCCATATTCGTTTCACACCGCTTTATTGCTAACTGTTTTATTTCAGGATACATAAGTTGGAGATGGTGATGCTCTTTTACATCGGGGGTCGGTTCATTACCACATGCTCAAGCTCCACTCTACAAAGCATTCTTATAAGAATTCAGATTAAAGAATCATGAAGCTCAAGAATCAAAACAAAGACTTCAGCAAACTTTGATA
This sequence comes from Tanacetum coccineum, assembly GCA_026074375.1. Lineage (NCBI taxonomy): Eukaryota > Viridiplantae > Streptophyta > Magnoliopsida > Asterales > Asteraceae > Tanacetum > Tanacetum coccineum. Next base: position 34,440 of record BQNB010028911.1, read on the forward strand.
TTAACGATAAACGTCCTCAGAACGTTCGGCTTCGGGGAGATTGTTTGCAAGCTTGCTTGATGATGCAAGTATGAGCATGTAGGTTCAAGAGAAACAAGGATGCAAGATGGCAAGAGATCATAACGAAGGATAAAAGATTTAAAGATCTCGGAACTAAAGACAAAGTCGAAAGACAATGACAAAGGCTCAAGATCAAAGATCACAAAGCATGAAGGAACAAGACTTACAACAAGATAAAGGACCACCAAAACAATAGACTCAGATCTATATGTCTAAGCAATCTCTAATAAGTCCATGGAAGTAATGATTCAAAGACCTCGCTTCGGGGGAGATTGTTTAGCCTCAAAATATATTTAGGTCGAACAACGGAAACTTCGGTCTTTTATTTATTAGTCATTGTTATTGCCAGAAGGGAGTCGGCTCGTGATTTAAATCTAATATTGTATACGTTGCGGGCTAAAGCCAAAACCCGAGCCGACCCAACAAACACCTAGGCGTCACCATAGGGTAGTAAGAAACTATAAATACCCCTCTCCACTCTTGGAGAGGGTGTTGGTTAGTTGGTCTCATTTTGTATTTGGTCATGTGAAGGTAATAACCATGGCGTTTGGTTTAACTTTTTAAAATATGGGTTTGAGTCAAATCAAACACCACTTAACTTTTGTAAACGGTCAAAAATAATAAAAATTATACTTGTCAAAACTAAATATAACTTAATACATAATTCTCTACAACTTTAGGACAAATTTTGCATTGATAAAGGAGTGTTTGGGTCATTATCTTGATGTTGAAATATATAACTAATATAACATCCTAGATTAAGTCAAAATAAATTAAGGAACATACGGATCACTTCTTAGATTTTTATTTTTAGAGTCGAAGTGATCCTTATGTCTAACATTTGATCACTTTTCAAATAACTTTATTTTCATTATTAATTTTTTTTGTAACATTTCATATGTTGATTATTTGTTTAGGTGACAAAATGTCGAAAGCTACTACAACCGATATATCCCTCACTAAATCCTACATACCAAAAGTATCCATAAAATTTAACGGCTTCTCCAATACACTTTGTACTACCCCAAAAATCAAGACAAACGCTAGCAGAATGGTAACATTGGGGTGCGACTTTCAGGGCACAAAACACAAGTCACGAAAAAAATACCTCAAAAGAGACGGTTTTAAGATACAATTTCACATTCGTTTATTAAAATCAGAGCTTTTCAAAAGGATCCAATTTATAAGGGGGGGGCATAGAAACAATTTTATTTTATTTTAAAACCGTTTGATCGAATGGTTTATCAAGTTATTAAGCCTTTAAAAAAAACTTTATCCGCGAGACACGACGAATGCTCCCAA
>BQNB010028911.1:40801-53345 GCA_026074375.1 Tanacetum coccineum
TATACATAGGTGATTAGGCTATGTATATTTGAGGTCGACTTCGCTTCAACCGTTTAACTTCACGGCCTACTATTTCTAATGGTTCCTCAACAAAATGAAGCTTGTCATCAAGATGAAGTCCATCTAACGTAACGGCTAATGGTTCGTCGGCATGACACTTTTTCAGGTTTGGACACATGGACTGTATTATGAACTCTGCCAGCTCCTCAAAGCACGACTTGTAAGCAACCTCACCGACCTTTTCTACACCTTGAAAGGTCCAACATACCTGGGGTTTAACTTCCCCGTTTGCCAAAGCGTACTACTCCTTTCCCAAGGCGAAACCTTAAGCATAACTCGGTCGCCATTCTCAGAATTCTAAAGGCTTACGCCTCTCATTGGTGTAACTCTTTCAGCGAGCAGGAGATTGATAGCGAATTGTCCTAGGCATAGTATGTGTCTCGGCTTCTTGGCTTAAGAATTTGGTGTGTACAGATGACATCGGCTATATTTTAAGATGGCAAGAGTATTACTCGGATTATTATGATTATTAGCTTTGGTTTCTTTGTGATAAATATGTTCCTATAATGTGCATACAACTTTGATATAACAAGAAAGTTGTTTTTTCTTGATGACAGGTTAAAGGTGACACTCTCAGCCTGACATGGTCCGTTACCGAATTATACATATTTGATCAGGCTATGTATATTTGAGGGCTAACGATGCGATGCTTATTTTCGTCAAAATAGTGTTATAATTTGACTTGCAAAGTAGAAAGTTAAAGTAAGGTTGACAAAATTTTCACAACACATTGATTTGATAGGTAATTTGAAATTGTTCGTACAACGGAACTTTAAGAGAAATACAACGAGGACTCCTAAGGAGGTAAAGTCTAGGATAGTTCCAACTTAGGATTTATTAGGCAAAGCGAGACAACTTTCTCTTTTAATCATTCCGATCTCATCTTCATGTTTTTAGTGTTCTTGATCGGTTTCTCCTCCTCCTAAGGCAAGCACCATTCCATGTGTTCCAGTACCTTCAGCTTGGTTTCCATGATTTCGGTTCTTCAATTTCGGGCAATCACTCTTGTAGTGCCCTTGATTCCCACATTCATAACAAGTGAGGGTTCTTTGATTGTTAGTAGCAGCAGAACTCCAACAGTCTCGGGTCAAATGACCGACCCTCTTGCAGTTTGCGCATTTTACAGTGCACGGGCCATTGTGGTGAAACTTGCACTTGTTGCACAGCGGTAGAGTTCCAGCCCCCCCAAACTCTTTCTTCACCAGTTCCCAGCGGCGTAACTTGGACCACATTCTGCTCTTGGGAAGTTGTTGTTGAGCGTGGTGGTTGTTGTCAAGTTTCCTCTGTCCAGCTTGACGTCACAAAAGTGCTGATTTTTCTATCCATCAACTCTGGTTGTCATTCAGTAGCTTCCTGCATGGTTTTTGGTTTTGACGCCACAACACTTCCGTGAATCATGTCGGGCAAACCACCGACATACCTTTCAACCGTTGTCAGACACCTCCAGGAAACAATTCAACACACAGCATCGAGTTTCCTAGGAAACTTGGTTGAACCCTGTCACAATCGTACCTTTTCACTTTCAAAATTCCACAACTCAGGCCTCGAGCTTCATTTATCTCGTCCACGGACATACTTGTCAGTCATATTTCTTTCTTAGAGCTATCCAGTCATTGCTACCAACATCATGACCACAAATCTAACGTGGAATTCCCACACGTCAGAGCTCCTGCCAAAAAAGTACAAGTGAGAACTTGATCTGATTATCCACAGAGCAGTTTGCTTATGCGGAAATACAGTCGCCATCCTTCTAAAACCATTGGGTTAGTTCGACCACTCCCTCGGTGACTTTGAAATACAGAGGTTAGCACTTCATGAAGTCTTGGTAAGTGCATTCTCGAGCAACGCGTTCGGTCCTTCTGGCACCCGTTCCCGAAGTATGGCTGTCATCGCCATTCCTGTTTGCATCACGTGCTGCCAGTGCAGCAGTAACACCTTGGTCAATCATTGCCTGAAGTTGGGCATTGGTGACAGTGGTGGTGGTAGGATTTTCTGTAACTGGTGTTGACCTTGTGGCTCTTTTTGGTGCCATTTCCTTCAAGATCCCAAAAATGTAAGATTAGTTTTAGATATCCCAAAAGTCATGCCCAAAAAGAGTGTTGTGAAGTGATGTATGGTTAATATGAATGTGCGCTCATGGCATAAATGGTTGATGGTAAAAGATATCATATTTTGATAACTTAATTTTATTATCATTTAAAAACTATGAGCTTATAGTACTACCTTGCCTAAAGGAATGCTCCAGTATTTATATAAATAACCCTTATATAAATAATTGTAGAATACACAAGGTAGGGTAAGTATATATATATTTATACATATATATATACCTAAGTCACGTCCGCAAGTAAGCAAGTAGTGTGTCTGCATATATCAGACAAATATTCCTATAGTGGTCTTACCACTATAATCACGCGTATTGTTTCACATAATGCCTCACGAGTCCTAACCATCAAAAAAAAAAAACTCGAGGGAATTTATCAAAGCACCTTAAGTTGTGTAAACAACCATCATGGCTCAATTTCGCAACTCCATCAAACAAGAAAACTGTCTTGAATTCGTCATGAATTGTTACACGTCTCGACTATTAATAAAATTTACTCGACTATGGAAGCAAATACTCGAACCATTTTACGTCCATAACTCACTTCACATCGTTATCATATTGCATGTATATCATGTATGGTCCTGAGGCTATGGTGCAACCCACCATACCTCGACAAGGCTCTAGTGTTCATCTATCCCATAGAAAATCTGTGTACTTTGAAAATGTTTGATGTATGCAATGTTTGTGAAAATGGCTATAGTCTAGGGTAAAATATGCAACCTAGTTCTCTATAGCCTTGGCTCTGATACCAATCTGTAACACCCCCAAAATTTGGGTCGCAGCGGAATATGTTTCCGGGAGCGTTACTTCATAATACCATTGCACAAGTCATGAGAGAACGACCTCTAAGTGTTGTTTGAAAAGTATTCTTGGATTGTCTAGACTCCATTGCACATCAAATAAGCCAAGCATCTAATTCACCTGAGAAAAACATGCTTAAAAGTGTCAACATTAAAGTTGGTGAGTTCATAGGTTTTTGTACAAATAACTGTAAATCCCAAAAACTATATATATAGGTTTACTGTGTTCCAAGTTTCGCCCATACAAGACTTGCAACGCATAAACCTACGTATATAGGTTTCCTTAAAATATATATAATCCCAAATTGTTTCCAAGTATGTTGTAATGAGCACAATATCTCAAAATGTTTCAAGTATATATTGTAATGAGCACAATATCCCAAAAATGTTTCAAGTATATATTGTAATGAGCACAATATCACCCCCAAAATTAAATGTTTCAAGTATATATTGGATTATTGAGCACAATACAAAAAATGTTTCAAGTAAATATTGTAATTGAGCCACAATATACAAAATGTTTCAAAGTATATATGTAATGAGCACAATATAACAAAATTATTTCAAGTATATTATACCACATTTGATTCAAAGGTAAACTAAAGATTCATAGTGTATAACAAATGATTACGATTACTCTAAGTTCACAACACCGAAACTTTAACCACAGTTCATGTTGTTACGTATTGTTACCATGTGGGTGCCTCTTCCCAAAGACCTACTAGGTGCCTCTTCCCAAAGATATACTGGGTGCCTCTTCCCAAAGATATATTGGGTGCCTCTTCCCAAAGATGTACTGGTACCTCTTCCCAAAGATATATTGGGTGCCTCTTCCCAAAGATATACCGGGTTAACGGTTACTTAGCCAATACATAGAAGTTTAAAGTAATTGTACCCATGTAAAAACAAACAATGTGTTCCGTCCCTAAATAAGTAATTGAGTATTGTGTCCCACCGTGAGATAATACATAAGATGTATAACAAATATAGCGAGTTTCACGCCCAACATTTAAACCAAGTATTGTATCTCCTCGCGAGATGTATAAATGAGTATATAAACCAAACAGGTAATCAACCATGTAAATGCGTTTGTAAACATGTATGCAGACGAGTTGAAAATGAGCACGTAACGAGTTTAAATCAAACACGTAATTGAATTTGTAACAAGCATGTTCTCACCCCAAAATATATGTAAAACATGTAAAATGTGGGGCTATAAAACTCACCTTGAGTGAGCAAATGCCAAGTGTATCACAAATAATGCGTCACGCAGATCGAACGAATGGCAACTATTTAATTTAAGGTCGTAATAAGTACTAATCACAATGAGTAATCTCTACCACGCATAAGTCATTTTAGCCTAACACATCAAATTGTTTGAGTGAAACATATTTATAAATGGAAAACATTTATAAATATCTGAATAATTAATTATAGTATCCTGTAGGGTATTAGTTACACCTGTATTTGTGTTTTATGTAGTTACTACCTGGTAGTTATATTTCTAACAGGTAGTATATAATTACTCATGGTAGTTTATAGGTTATTACTATCTGTAGTATATTTTAGTTACCCGGGAATGTTTATTACTACTGGTAGTATATTAGTTACTCCTGGTAGTTATAGTTTATTTTCTAAGTCTGACCCGACTATAATGACCCACTAAATCACATTTTCATGACTCGGGTTCTAAAGAGAATTTATGCGAAACGATATTTTGAACAACTTTCCAGTTCTGTCCGAGACCCGAAACTCGACCGAAATGGGCGAAAAAGCACTCGCATCAGATCTGATGCAGTGTATTAATTACCAAAAAGCCAGATTTTGCCCCCGCCTTACGACCCGTTATCACTCGCTTTTAGACTTAAAGAACCTCGCGGGGAAGTAAAACGACCTTCTGAACGACTTTCATGTTTCGGCCGAAGGCCGAAACGGACTCGAAAGTGCCGCAAATACCATCTTAAAATCCTGACAGAAACCACTAACTTAACAAATGCTGGATTTTTATACCTCGAATATACCTCGTTTTCGCTTTAACTTTTTCGTTATAAATCCGTCTGACAAGTTTCTTACCTTTTCGGAATCGTCGTGTGCAAGCCATATTGTAAGGATGTTGGTATAACTTGTTAACTTGTAGCAAAAATTCAAAAATGGATCACATGTATGTATATGTGTGTGACCGGTTGGAGCATGGCAAAAGGGGGGACCAAAATATTTTTCCCACTTTTCTAGGATCAATAGTGCTCCTTTTGAATTAATATCCAAGACTATGCATGCACATCAAAGTGTATTTTTTGTTAGTTAAATTCCACGTGATCACAGTAAAAATAACGAAAACGAGTAAACGGTAACACGGGAAGTTACTAAAATTTTAATATACTTTTAAACATAAAAACGCGGATATTGCCAAAATACTACAACGTTTGGTGTCCCGGTTCGCTCCCGGAGACGATTCTCAATTAATAAGCGAAAACAACTTCCCGTTTAAACGGAAACCACTAAACGAAACATTTTAAAAAATCAAATTACTACACGAACGACTAACTTATTGAACGGAGATTCTCGTGTTATTCACAACTATTAACCATTAAAACACGAGTACGCACATGAAAGAAAATAGCACGTAAAGAAATAACATAATAACAAGATTACTAGATGTTTACTATTAGCATAAATGTAAACACCGTCTTGAATATACGCGTGTGTATAAATCGAATACCACGCAAACTAAACAAGTTACCAAAGTAGATAACCTCTATGGTGTGCATACACTACACGTTACCGAGATACGCTAGGATGCTAGTACTTGCTTCACGAATAAAACAACTAAACACATTGTTCTTGTTTTATTAATTGAACCAATCGAACAGAATCTATTATTAATGTTTCTTTCGATTAACTAATCAAGAAGAAAAGAAGTAATGTATTACATGCATCTAATATGCATGCAAATGCATACGTATGAAATACTAATGCAGACATACATAGAATTTCACAACAAGAGTAAATGCATAAGAGTCAAAACACGCATAGGGTTATTAAAGGATTATGTGACCGAATATTTTTTAAGGTATATCATATAATATATATATATAAAATATATATACTATTGTGGTGTTGTGTGTGTGTGTGTGTGTGTGTGTGTGTGTGGTTATATAGCGCCATTTATTAATGAACCAAAAGATTCATTATATAGCCCAATGACTTAATCTCCAAGTCATAGTATAACACCTCCACAAGTTTGCAAGAACGACATTTGAACCTTTTTTTTTCTTGTTTGACTGGTCACAACCAACATCCCACAAGTTTGATTTTCGTACTAACAAGTCATTCACTTGTTAATATATATTATTTAGTTATAACATCTAACGTTATAATTAGTGACCATTTAAATATTTCGTGAAACATATTAATATAATTAATATACGATAAATAAATTAATTACATTAATAAACGTATCCTCTGTGTAAACGCGTGTGTCCCATAGGCTCACGTAATTCTTCGGACATATATTATTTGATATATGTATATATCTCAACAGCTCCCACTTGGACATGTCTCAAATAATATAATAACATTGGTAAGCGTCTAGTAACATGCCAATGCTCTCATGAATACCTGAGTGTACTTTCATAAAGTCACAGTTAAATGATTTATGAATTTACAATCCTTTTGTTTTCGATACCGTGTTAAAAATGGATATAGATCTAAGTCATTCCATTAATTAACGATTTTGTTTCTCGTATATATGATTAATCAAGATTACCAAAAATCATTGAGACATATCTACCTGAGTTTTTGGGTGCGGCCACACATACATCTGATTAACCCTACGAGGGGCCCAGTGGCATCATACTTTAACTGTTGAAGGAATAAATTCTATATTGACTACAAGTGTCAAGTCACCATGCTTCACAATCATTTCTGAAATTGTCCTTATTAGCTACCTTATTCAGGATAACTAGAACTAAATCAAAAAAGATTATCCACACATGCAAGACCTACTTGCATCTCAAGTCTAAGGATTTAGTAAATCAAAATCACTTACAAGATTTACTTAATGACGCCGATCCATAAAGTAATAATCTTGTTAGTTGAGGAAGTCCGATATTAATCTTATGATTATCATGTGAGTTTGGCGGACACATCTTTAATATCCAAGATATAACATCACTCAGATTTGTTTTAGTTCAACAATATTCCCATATTGTTGATTGATAATGGACTAATTTAGAATAATAAATATTATTCACGGACTAAACATGCAAATATAAGACACAATTTATATTAAATATAACCACATACCACGTATCATTATCATTCATAAAATTGTCTAAACATCTCTTATCCAAATACTAAATAGATCAAATGCATGATAATTCTAGTTGATGAATCATGCCTCAAGATATGACAATCGTACTTGCTGACAAGGCTAAGATTTCATAATTCCAACTAGCTTTGATCTTTAGGAATTTAAGAATACTTATTTCAAGAATTCAATAAGTGAAATTCTTGAATATCTATGATGAATGTTTGTTCGTATATATCTCTCAATATTAACACACTATATCTCATAAGGTGTGTGACATCAACTATTGACAACAATCATCTTTCACAACTTTTAAAAGTGTAAAGTATTCTTATTCTTTAATGTTTTTTTTGGAACGGCAAATTGTGGCTACATGACCCCTAGCCCTGAAGCGATTAGCGAGCCCACTTTATCCAGGTTGGGTTCCAGCCAGAAGGCAATGACAACCCTTCCCTTTTACACAAGCGGAGGAAACACCCTATCGCCCTAGACAAGACTCGAACATGCTCGACCTTGCCTAGGAGGGTAAAACCTCCATACCATTGGACCAAATGCCCGTTGGTCTTTCTTATTCTTTAATGTATAATGCAACTATGTTCTCAGTTGAGCACAACTAGTCCACATGGTCATCATCAAAAATAAAATCATACCATGACTAGCATTGAGTGTCATCTCAATTAGATTTAGCATTCGTGTACACAAACAACCTCATGCTTTTAAAATCCATTAACAATGAATATTTTTTTAATAACGTTTGGCACCTCATGAACTCCAAGTTCATTGGTTTATTCTAATTGCACAATAAGTTGTTGCAATATATCTCCTTATATTTTCATAAATATGGACAAATCTAGGAATGAATTTTGAAATCCAAACATATTCTATTAAAATATTCAATTCTATAATTATTTAATAACTTTTGATTAAATACCAATGTTGTCAAATCACCTTGCATTAATGCATGATACAACTATTCCTCTACATAATATGACGTACATAATGAATCATTTAGTCCGACTAAAGATTTCATTCATATTCTATCTTATCAAAAGATATGTGTCCATTTGGACTTTTTAAACGGTATGTCATGTTGTGTTAGACTAATATTCCGCATATGTTTATAGCAATAAACATATTATTTTAAGGTTGTATATTTAATTTTCTAAATCTCAGGTGAAGGAAACCTGAACATAATACTCTCACTAGTTTTTAGGAATACTCAGGAGTTATCTTAATTATAGTTATATTTAACTGAAGCAAATGATTTATTTAACAATAAAATTAAGATACTTCTCCTAGATGCTTGCAATGATCCATACTTGGATTCTTGCCGTTTTTACACTTTATAAAGATTTTATGAATTCATAAACTCCTTTGATTACTAACCATCCTCGCAATAGTAATCATCAACGAAGAGTTTTAAATTCCATTGTCATATTTCATCTATATGAACATAAGTATAACAATCAACCATCTTTATATAATTAATAGGCATAGAAAGAATATTTAATCACAATCAATTGCTTGTGTATGATTAAAATCATATCATAATGCTTGCATTAAATATGTGTACAACATTGTCCTTATGAGTTTGAAACCAAGAACCAAACCACTTGGGTTTTTCTTCTCTTTGAAGAAACTCATTTTTACTTCACATTCTAACTGTTTAGTTAAAGATCAATCAAGTTCCAAAATTGATTATCTTTGTGGACATCATCTTAACATTCATAGTTTGAGTCATTTATCAAATTAAAAATTCAACAATGCATCTTAATGATTAACAGGTTCACCATGATCCTGTGACTCATATTCCTCAATATTGGTATAACATTTATCAATCAAGTATTTGAGATACCCTTGCGGATCTATGAACGAGAATTATATCATTATGAGGTTTAATATTTTCATTTAAAGCCTTGGTATGATATTCACTAGTGTGTTTAGAAGGTTATGTATCTTGTATTTTTATCTCTCTCGGATCTAAAACTTAAACGCTTAATTCTGTAGTGTTGCTATAAACTATAAAATCGCAAACGACTGGTGATTTTATTATTTTCAGACACAACCAAAGATTTAAACGGTCTAGCACATATTTTAAACGACACACTTTCGGCGAGACAAAAAATGTGCCATTTTAGACTCTACTTTCAAAATAAGGTCGGGATTTATAAATCACCGGATGACATAATCATCATATCTACGCAAGGATTAAATGCTTTTGTTTGGTTTCCTATTTTATAAAAGGAGAACTAAATCTACAAAAAACGCAACACCGTGTCATGCAACAACTACATTGAAACTAGGTATACAAAAACCTAAAAAATAACAACATGCAACAACCTTACCTAAACAATCAACAATGAACACCAACCTAGCACATGTAGATACACTTTTACTAACTATTACGATATGTAAGGCAAAATCGGGTGTTCCACTCATCAATTCAACCAAAGCCCCTAAAACAATACTAACTTTAAATGGTGAAATTAAAAAACACTAAAAATATTACAACATACAACAACCTTATCTCACGAATCAGTAGTTTTAAACATGATGATTAAAAAACCTCAATCTTCACACACCATCAGCGACGAATCAAGCAAATTAATAAAAAAATCTCACTTAAATGCACCCTAAATGATTTTTGGTTTAACGTTATTGCTCCAGAGCTAACAGTTTGGATGTGTGTTTGGGTGTTTCGATTATTGTTTTTTATTGTGTATGTGTGTCGGTTTGTATTTATGTCTGTATGTGTGTGTTTTCCCCCTGCCTCTCTATATCTTCCAGCTTATCATCTACCATAATGACGTCGTTAAGCTTAAGCAGCATATTTAACTGCCCAAGTCAATTCAAAAGGACTGCGTTTCACCCTAAAACGTCGTCATTTGGTCCACCAATACCCTTAAACGGTCCAACCCGGCCCCTAAACGACGTCGTTTTTGTACTATCAAAACGCGGTCGTTTTCTTTGATATTTTATAAAAAGATGATTACAAGCTACCTCCTTTATATTGTCGCAACACCACGCTAGCACCATACTATTTTTATATGGAAAATGATATTTCCTCCTACTAGTTATTCCTACTTATCTTCCTACTAACAAGATCCTAACAAGTGTCAGAGACGGTTTAGATGCAGAGAGAGCATTAGTGGAGAAAAAACATATAATATTATTGTGTGTGTATGAGGATATTTAGGAATATGATGTAGGAGGATATAACAAACTCTTTTTATATTAGATAGTTTGTCATTGTTTATTCCAATTTAAAATTATCGTCATCTGTTATTGCCAAAAAGAATGTGTAATAAAAAAAATGCTCACCAAATATATATTACGAGTACTAAAGTGTTACTCAAATTATCTCAACCTTGATGAATAACGTTTTCCTATCGGTTTTGGACAGAATTGAACCTACACCTGCAACATAAAGTACACAACTAATAGATGCTATAACTAAGGTTGGATGGAGTGGTTCATTACCACTCACCTTACACGTCAGCTCCACATCAGCTTTCTCTTTCCAACTTTACCACTCACATTTCAACCGTAATAACACTTTACATACCAAACTCACCTTACACACCATTTTTTATGTAATTACTTTCATTCATAAACTAAAAGCGTAAACGTAAACGTACAAAATTAATAAAAACGTAAACGTAAACTTTTATTCATAAATTAAAAACTTGAACGATACATAGATAAATAAAAGCGATACGATACGTAGATAAATAAAAACTTAATCGTAAACTAATACTGCAAATTATACTTCGCCTTGATCTTGGCCTTTATTTCATCCATTGCCTTTCGCCGGTCCCTGGTCAAGTGATCGTATGGCTGGAGATAGAACCCCGTGTCTTCTTGTTCTTGTCGACACTCTTGAGTTACAGCCTCTCGTTCACGACATTTCACCTCCCTTCTTTTGATCTCTAAAAAAATTTCGCGTTGTTCTTTCTCCTGAGCTGTCATCTCGGTTACCATCAACCTAGACAATGCATCTTCATTCACATATAATGAGCCCGGCGATTTCGACCCTTTATTTTCCCAGCATCTCTTGCTTTGTCCCTGCCCTCTGGTCGTCGAATTTTCTGTACCTCATCTTCATTGTTGTCGCCAACATTAGTATTCAGATTAATACTAGATTCCCCAGACTCTGTGTTGAACGAACTAGAACCAGATGACTTTTGTCTCTAGCTACCCCCAAACTCTGTGAACCATTGCCATTTGAATGCAATATTCGTCTTTGGCTCCACTCTTCTGCGCCATACGCATGACGTTATTGCAAATTCCACAAAACCAAATCACGAACGGGCGCACCGTTTTCCATTTTCCTCACACCATATCGTATGTTCGACGACCATACTGCTTTGTTTTCTTCTCTATGTACTGCAAAACCTCACACTAAAAGCCAGCTTGCCTCCTCGAGTTACCATGCTTGCTGCTTTCAGAAACGGAAAACCAACCTTTAGACAACGTAATTTCTTCATCTGTTGTCCACGGATTTTGCCGGGGCGCATCATCGTTTTGAATCGTCCTCTTTTTGCGGTTACGGGTCACCTTTTTCTTCTTCGTTGGTGAGGTCGCGACTTGTTCAATCGGAGATTCGTGAGGATTTGGTTCTTTCCAATAACCGGTGTTATCTTGAAAAGAGTCCAAAAATTAAGGCGAGTACAACTCTTCGACCGGAAATGCATTAATCGGAGACATGGTTGGATCCGTACGTGGTTGTGATGACGAATCACCCATTTGGGTTTGTGAGACGTAGTCTTGGTGGTTAAATGGAAACGAAGAATGTTAGGGCGAGTATTCAACAAACGCGTTTGGTTGTGACCCGTAACCGTGAAACCCGTATTGTTTCAGTGTCGGTGCCGGTTTTTGGTATGGTTGGTTTAGGTAAGATTAGTGAAAGTATGATTGTGGCCGTAATAAGTTCAGGTTCGGTGATGGGTTTCGAAGTGTAAACGTGCCATCGAGTGTCGGCGGATTGTTTCGGTTGGGGTTTCTTGGTTGATGTTTGTTGGGTCGGAGAGTGTTTTGGTGAAACATTTTTTTGAAACTAAAATTGAGTGTTAAGTTTTTAGAGAGATTGTATATGAATAAGAAGAGTTGTGTATAAAAATGAGTAAAGTAGTGAGTATTTATAAGTAAAAAATGGGGTTTTTTTAAAAAAGTTTTTTTTTTAAATGTAACGGATAGAATATGTGGGGCCCAAGTCATTTACCACTCACTGAGATGAGTGGTTCACCTTAGTAATTGCAACTCGCGCGC
>BQNB010028912.1:0-56213 GCA_026074375.1 Tanacetum coccineum
AGGAAGATTAAAACACTCAAATCACTCAACTAATCTATGTGGTAACATGTAACTAATTCGTTCAATTACTCGGTCGTGACGAGTATTCTATTATAAGCTTGGAAAGGATACACATCTCCACCACAAAAGCCAAGGAGTAACAAGTTTATAAAGGTAAATATGGGTTTTTTATACGGAAAGACGTACGGTTGATCAATCTACAATCTTTTACCAGAAGTACCACTCCAACAAGGCAGCTAAAGCACACATACATGGCCATAACGATGGAATAGACATGTATGTTCGATCACATTCTCATTCGAATTTAACCAACGGTTAGGATGAAGAATGATATAGGGTAGGAACCTTCTAACTTTCACCAAAAGTCATAAACCAACGAGGCAGCTAAGACATGCATACATGGCTGTAACGACGGAATAGACATGCATGCTCGAATAAGTCTTCATTCGCGTAAAACCATCGGCTAATCATTAGGTGAGAGGGAAGTGAATTGTTATTAAATAAAAATCAAGAAAGAAATAGATTAAGACTAATATACAAGTTGCTAGACACTTTTTCCTGACCGTTAACATGATAATGACACAACTATTTACAACGTCTTGATCATAAATCAAAAACAACAACCTAAGTTGGCGTTCTCGTAACGGTCAACTTCCCAATCATCCTAAAACTTTACATACTCTACAAGGTAAGTGGCGATATCTTCCACTTTGTACAATACTTTACATCATTGATTTTTTTAGACGTATCAACGAATAATCGATCCTTCGTGTAATTCCTTCGGTAATGCTCTTTGCGAAACGATTATGCTCTTTGCGAAACGATTATCTTCAAACTTTCTATCTCTCTCTTTTTGTATTTTTTTCTTCATTTTTTTCGATTGTTTTTACCAAGCATCTTCGCAAATCTCGGTGTGTAGTTTCACCATATTCCAATCATAATAATTTGGATAATTTCTTTATAGTTCTTCGTTCTTTCAGATTCACAATAATTGTGCGGTGGTTAAAGTCACATGAGTTATGACTACTAATATACATTCCCATTTGCAAGGTGCTAATTTCCAACCACACCAAGATAAGAAAATGACACAAGACTCTGAGCAAATACAAACTTTACACTTTAAGCAACTAGCAAAATGTAAATTAAACTTATAATCTAACAGGGTTGGTTATGTTGTAGGGGTTGTTAACAAAACAAATTGTTGGTGTAATTCCTAAAGGATTGGCTCTACGGGTTGTTCTAATGGATCATCACTCTAAAGATGAGAGTGGGAAAAGGGTATTAACCATGAGGATTATATAACTAACTGGTGTAGTTGGTTTATAAGCAACATGTAAGGCGATTTAGGTGTAATATAAATTTACTAATTTAAACAAGTTACTCCATGCTTAAATCTTTAGTTATCAGCACTATGGTCTCGAGTGATATACTAGTGACAAGTTCTAAAGTTACAACATCACGACACCACTCATATTTTGTGGAATTTGGGTAAACATTTGAAAACGTGAAAGGCAATTCCTCACAATATCTAATAAGGATTATTGTTGTGCGGGTCATTGTTTCAATTATTTCACAAAAGTATGCTTGAGAAAAAATTTTTATTTGGAGAATATTTAAGCATTTTAATGTGAAAAATTAGGGAACAAGTAAACATTCTAATTCCACCCCAACTTGAATGTATACAACGTCCTCGTTGTATATATTAATAACATTAATATCGGGTATTTAAAAAGATTTTGCAATGAGAAAAATCACCTACTGTGTTTGCTCGGTAGTGATTCTCCATGTAACTTTATTGAGCAAGAATTTGTGTTGAACACCCGTCTTGAGGTTTCAAGACTCTAACACTTCAGTATCTCTAGATTTTGTAGATTCTTTACCAACATTCGTCGATTTTTCTTTTATGAGGTCCTATAAAAAATATAGGAAAAATAGGTGCATTCCTATCTTGGTATCTACAGTTAATTCAAACTAAACTAAAACAAACTAATTACGGGTCAGTCTGGTGAATACGGCGTATTAGGTTAGTGAATACGCCGTATTTCCAAAACTGACAATAATGTTTTTAAAGTGCAATAAAATAAAGACTGATAACGTCCAGACATTCAATACGCCGTATAGTATGGAGTGGATACGCCGTATTGATTTCTGGTAAGACAAACTCGATAACAAAATTAAATAACAATCCGGGTTGTCTCCCTGGAAGCACTTTTGTTTACTACAAAGTCTTTAAGTTAGACTTTTCTTTAGCTTCTCTTTATTCCATCTCATGCACGCTAATGTGCCCGCATGTGAGCCATTCTTCCGTCTTCGCATTTCGAATGTAATTGAGTCCTAGATTTAAAACTCCTTTGTAGAACCCCTTAAGCTTTTGGTATGCATGCGAGATTCCATTCTTCATCTTTTCACTTCCTTTAGTAATGGTGGGATCTTTGTTACATTGTCAGTAGTGTGATTTTTAAACCTTCGGATGTGTCTCACCATTTGGTAAGTTACCTTCATCATCACATTATAAAGGTTATTATCCTTCCAAACCTCGCGTTTTTTTTAATTTGAACTTCTCTTAAGAACGGTTCACCAATAATTATATCGCCCATTCTTTTATCACGATAAGCATCCATATCTTCCAAAACTGCAAAATCAGTCATAACAGAAAAAGTTCCAACAAAGATAGGTACATTCATTAAGGCTCCTACAACATTATCCCCTTTGAAACTTCATCTTTCTTTCAATATTTGAATTATGAAACTCTATTGACTCTCATTGACGTACTAAGAGTAGAATGTTGATGTGTGTAAATTCAAATCCTATCATGAGTATAGAGTGTCCTTAAGCGCTGTGATGGAGCAATCTATATGGATTTTCTTATCATCATCATAATAACTAGGGTAATCATCAATTCCAGTATCAAGATCTTCATCCCTAGTTCTAAATTCATCAATTACCTCACCTTTCTCAATGGTGGGTATCAAATCATCCCTTTGATTTCTCCTAAGCTCAAATGGTTCATTTAGATCATTTAATTCAATGTAATCTTCCAAGAAATGGTCTAATGATCTATTTAACACCAAAGTTTCTCCCATAAGCCTATCTTCGAAATCAAGTCCCATTCTTTCTCTCAAACTTAGCATGTAGACCCTCTTAATTAAACTACTAGCAGGTTTAACACTTTTGAAAATAATCCTTTCTTCCCTGACACTTAAAGTAATCTTTCTTTTGTAAAAATCAATCTTAGCACGAGCGGTAGACAAAAATAGTCTTCCAAGGATCAAGGGCACTTTGATATCCTCGGTCATATCAAGAATTATAAAGTCTACTAGGAAAGTAAATTTACTAATTCCTACTAGTACATTTTCAGCTATTCCTTTTGGATATTTCACCGTCCTATTCGCCAGTTTCACTGTCTATCTGGTAACAATCTTTTAAATCCTTGTGTTTCTGCTTTTATTGTCATAATCATTATGTGCACCTGTCCCCGCCGTCTTCAAACACCCTTAGCTTCTTTTTATTCTTCTTTGATACGTGTTATCCCCCCCACACCCCCCCCCCCCCCCCCCCCCCGTGTATCGTTTGTATCTATCTGGGAGGTGAGCTAATTCGCCTAATCCTAAGTTAAGGTAGATCGAGAGAGGAATAACACTAACGCTAGCTCCTAAGTCAAAAAAGGCATTATCAAAGCAAGTTTTATTAATAAAGTAGGGTTAAAGTGCCCATCAAACCCCTACATGGGTCTCTATCTCCTTTTGGGGTATGGTGTCATTGATATGTGAAAGCTTCAAATGACTTTTGTGTATTTTTGATCCATTAGTTCCCCTTTCTTCTTCACACTAATGTTATCTAAACGATTTGGAAAAGGAAACCGTATTTGTTTGACTTGTACTACAGTATTTACTATTCTGTCCAGTTGATACGGCGTTATTAGGATGATCTATCGGGTATCGAGGTTATGAATCAGCTTTATTAGTGGTAGAAACTCGGACTTGACTTAATCTCTCAGGTTTGTTTTAGTTGAGCTTGGTAGGCTTCCAAATCCTCTTTCTTGTAGTACCTTACCTATTTTCCCGATTTGTATTTCTAAAGTTTTGATTGATGCTCCTTAGATCCTTATGGCAGCATCTGTCGTAGCTTGGATTTCTTTGATCAAATTGGAATTTTCTTCGTGTCTCTTTGCTGCTTTACGTATGAATTTGATAATGGTACTTCCATAGATTGCACTTTGTTTTGGTACGAATGGTTTTGCGTTGTTCTTTGATAGTAACCTAGGCTGTTACTCTATATCCCCATCCTTAAAATGGTCCACCAATTGCGTGTAGGTAAGCTTCTTTCTTGGGTTTTCCTTCTTCTTTTATGTTGGGAATCTTTGGTGTAATAGGGTCCTTTGCATTATTCACATCTACTTGTGCGTGCTTTATACTTTTTCATTACTTCTTGATCTCCCACGCGCATATTTTGTTCAGTTGTGCTTCGCCTTATAGCAGCCTATCCGTCAGAAAAGTTCTCCCCCCCCCCCCCCTCGCTACTTCATCTCTAGACGGTCCTTTATGCCATATTATCTGGAGAGTATTCTGCAATTTTCTTCGTGGCCTTTTTAGCATCGGCAGCAGTCATGGTTGGAATGACACCTTTTGAGTCAAGAATTTGTTATGTCTAAATATCCAACCAATTGTAGAACAAAATTACCTCCGGCATCTCAGTCAAATAGTGTTGAGGACACTTCATCAATATTTCTTTAAAACGCTCCCATGCTTGAAAAAGGGTTTCATCTAGCTCTTGTTGAAAGTTGTTGATTTCCTCCATTTTCTTCGCAGTTCGACCAGGTGAGCAATATTTGTTCAAAAACTTAGTCTTAAGATCTTCCCAAGTTTTGATTTGAAAACCAGTTTGTTCATTTCTTAGCCATTACGTACTTTCGGCTCCAATTAGGGATTTTAGGGAAGCTCGGAGCATTAGTTGAAATACCAGTGCGATTTAGGAACATGGAATAAGTCAACGATTTCGATGAACTTTTCTGAATTGTGTTCGTTTGCATCCTCATTACATAAACCGCTAAAGTCGTTTTCTCGAATGCTCCTTAAGAAATTGTCCTTATTAGTTCAAATTGATCTTTGTTATCCAATTTTTAGGGCCCTAGCGACTCCCGATACTTAGTTGTTCGGGTCTTGCTCTCATGTATTGCTCCTTGTTTCCACCAATGGCTTCCTCTTCTTCTTCCTCCGAGTATTTTTGGTCAAAAAGTAGATTGAAATCAGGCTGATCTCAATTCGTCAAGGCTTAGGTCTTGAGTATCTCCTGTGATGATGAAATTCTCGTTTAGGTTCTTTGTAAGGTGGTAATACGTTCGTTCGTTAGAAACTCCTTTGTATGCCACTACTTGAAAAAGTGAGTAAACAATCAGTAGGATTTGTTCCGAAGAAAGGTAAAAAAAATTGGCACGAAAATATCACAGAAACTTAGAATTTACTTCTGGTTCCAAGCTTGAATCGATACGCCGTATCCAATGAAAGTTTGATACGCCGTATTAATCTGTTGGGATGAATACGATGTATTGGACAGAAAGCTGGATACTTCGTATCCGATGGAAGTGGATATACTGTATTTAACTGTGGACTAGAACAGTGTATTTAAGCATAACAATTAAATATGCAAACAAATAAACACACAAATATACAAGCAAACAATTAAAGACAAATATATAAATATTACAGAATATACAGGATATACACATAATCTAAATTAAACTAATCTTAGGAGTGATTAATCTAATGTTAAAAACAAAATATCAAATAAAAATCAAGATTAATTTTCACTCCCCGGCAACAGTGTTAAAAACTTAATGTGTCGTTGTGTGTGTAATTATTTTATTGATTCAAGTTTTAAATTTATATTTTGCCGACCTAAACCAAAAACAACCACTTACGGGCAGTCGTAACGTGTACCCGATCGGTAGTAGTTTATGGTAAGTAGGGTGCACGAACACTTGAAAGCGTGGTTAAATCTATTAATTTAAAGTAATATCTTGGCTATTAATCTATGTTAATTCTATGTTTTTTCTATTCTAAACTATGTTTATCCTATGTCAGTCTAAATCATAATTCTAACGGAAAAGGGGGTTTCTGCCTGAGAGCTCCACGCGCGCCCACCCCCCCCCCCCACGGTTTGATTGGTGACTATAATCAATTCAAGGACTTTTTCCCACGCAAGCTAATTCTCTCAATAAAGATCAAAAGGGGTTCGAAACCTTATATAAGAAAACTGTATTAACCATTATTAATCTGATTAGAAAGTTGGTTTGTTTATTAAGTGCAATGATTTCTTCTCTCGAGGTGGCATATCATGTCTTAAGGTCTTTAGGCGTTAATCCATCCTAAGACCTAGACAATTAATTCTGTCACAATTAAAGCTCCGCGCCCCCCCCCTCCTCCCTCGCACCCTCGCCCCTACCACGCGCCGCTCTTAGGCTGATTATAATCTATCGGGATTAATAGCAATGGCGCGCTGCACGCCGCGCGCGTTAAACACCCTAGCTCATAGAGACTTTACCCACTTACCGCTTAATGGCAATTTATACACTAGTAGTCCACTTGTCCAACTATCCAATGGAATCAGAACGTTACTTGTTGAATTATCTAGGTCACCTGTACTAGTCAATACGATCATTAAACCCTTGGCAATATCAAATTAATTGTTAAGCTTGAGGTTATCCTAGACACAGACTTAGAAGGACAATACTTGTATTGTAACTTTAATTCTAGATATATAAATTACTATATGGAGGAGCTATCCCGGACTCTTTGATTACTTGGTCCACTTCAATAGCATACAGTTATTTAAAACTCCTTTGTAGAACCCCTTAAGCTTTTGGTATGCATGCGAGATTCTATTCTTCACATAAACAAGCATACAACGATAAATCAAGAAATAGAGATAAATGAATACCAAACATTCAAATCTTCATAATAATGGCTAATACCCGAAGGTATTAGCCTTCAAACATCATAATAAATACAAGAGCAATTATTTAGCCAAGGTAAACTAACCGAATTAACGAATGATACCAAAAACTAAACGATTACTAAAGTATATGGAATTACACGGTGTCTTCTATGGAATTGATAATGTTGCTCGACCTCTTCTGCTCTTTTTCTCCTTTGAAAATTGACCTTTATGGTTTAGGTATCGAGAATGTGATTTAGCACACTGAAAACTCATTTTTGAGTTTTCTCTTTATAAGGTCTGGAAGTCGGTTGGATACAGCGTATCCAAGTGTTGGATACGGCGTATTGGGGATTTCTTGGAGTAGGGACCACGCTTGATATCTTCCAGAATATTCAAATACTATATTTTAAATGCGGCGTATTGAGTCTCTCTGGATACAGCGTATTGGGCTTATTCGTCTGTGGTCTTTTATGAGTGCAGGTACGAATACGCCGTATCTTCCTTGATGGATACGACATATTGGTCTTTAGAATAGTAATCTTCAAAATATCTTCATTTAAGCTCCAAAATGCGCGCCTTTTGCTATCTTTCACTAATTAATCCATAATTACTGCAATTCTCAAATATAAACGATTAAGTAACAATTCTTTGCAATAACTATACAAAATGGGTTAATAACATAGGATAAATGATGCTATAAAATAGACGTTATTTGATGGTATCAGTCGCCATAACCTAAGAGCAAAAACAACGGCTCCTAAATCCAAATCGTGAGTAGTGTAATTCTCTTCATGGACCTTCTATCTTTGCATCAACACGGCTCCATAACCCTTAAGTGACGCATCACAATAAACCATGAAATCTTTTGTTCCCTCGGGCAACGCTAAAATCGGTGTACTACACAACTTTTGCTTCAATGTCTAAAAGGGTTCCTCTTCTTCCTTTCCCCACTCGTATTTCTTATCTTTCTGATTCAACTTAGTCAGTGGCTTAGAAATCAAAGAAAAATCTTCAATAAACCTCTGATAGTAACTAGCTAATCCAAGAAATTGTCGCACCTCCGTTGGCGTCTTTGGTGCAGCCCAATTCTTAATGGCTTCGATCTTGGCAGGATCAATATGAACACCATTAGGATCAATCACATGACCAAGAAATTGTACCGAATCTTGCCAAAAATCACACTTTAAAAACTTGGCATACAATCTCTCTTTCTTAAGCAGCTCCAAAATAACCTTCAAAAGTAGTAGAATAACATAGTGATAAAATAAGACTATAATATTACAACATAGTGATAGAGAAATACTATAACATTATAACATAGAGTTTTTTTGCTTTATTAGGTTGTGATGCATTTGCATTTGTAGTGCATTAAACTTATATAATCTAGTGCATCACATTAAATAAAAACTGATCATTAAAAGTAAATAAAAACTGATCATTAAATGTAAAAGTAACTTACAAACATAACCAAATGTAAATATTTTTATGAAGAATGTCTTACATAAACACAATGAGTGAAACAAAACCTACTGCAACTTTGTTATCATAACTAAACAAGATTTGATATTTTTAGTAACCCTGACACAACTTTGATATCAACATTCAAGAGTCTTCGATAGTTTTTTATTTAACCTTTTCATCACTTTTTTATCCACTTTGACACCAAATTTTGTTATAATCCTAGAGTTCCTCCCTTTCTTCTTCACGGTTTTTTTGCTTCTTTTAGTAAATCTTCCTTTTTGAGATTAAAATCGATGAGTAATATCTTTATCAAGTACTTTGCACGAAGAATTTTTATTTCTGGTTTTTGACCTGAACCTTCCTTCTTAAATTTGTGCACAAAATTACCACGACCCATATATGATTCCATGCCTCATCATGAATACTCCATAGTCGACACCATTGTTGGTTGTCTTCCAATCCAATGGCACTTGTTTTGGTTTATCCTTTAATAACTCATAAATTTTTGAATGATTTGCCCTTTCTAGGTAGTTGATAAATGAATCAATCTGCAAATATTTTAAAAAGAAAAAAATTCAACATACTTATATAGAAAGATGCAGTTCATTTCAGTAATGTGCTGCACTAAATCTAATAAATTAATATTGTAATGCAGTACATTTAACTACTATGATGGAGTACAGATACTGCATTACATGTTTATGAATAACTTAATTAAATATTAGATATAACAATATAATTCAATAGATATAACACTATGATGCATTAGTTACAATTAGTATTAACTTTTTACTTACCAGAGCCATTGCATAAATCCCATATCTAGTTGTTATATCTTCATCATCATTATATATGTTGTCGAGGATGTCGATTTGACCATACTTCAAATCAAAGCAGATGATATAGTAATGATTTAATTCATCTGAGATTTTCATCATTGAAGGGAAAAAAGCCTGAAAACATTTTAATTCATTACCATCATTGAAATTCATAATGAGAATCAAACCATTGTAAATCATATTAATAGATGTTCTGCTTACTTACCAATTCAACATCATTAAAATTCTTCTTGCCTGAATTTTCTAAAATGCTTGTAACATTTTCATCAAATACTCTACTTCTTTCATGTAACGTCTTACCAGCTTCAACCATCAAAGGAGGTTATTTTTTAAAAACATGGAATGTTTAATAAGTGTAAAAAATTTAAAACTTAAACCACTTATATTTATGTTTAATAAATTACTTACAAGTATATGAGTGGTCCAATAAAGATTACTGCTAATTGTGC
Organism: Tanacetum coccineum; assembly: GCA_026074375.1. Lineage (NCBI taxonomy): Eukaryota > Viridiplantae > Streptophyta > Magnoliopsida > Asterales > Asteraceae > Tanacetum > Tanacetum coccineum. The sequence goes on from BQNB010028912.1 coordinate 9,686, forward strand.
TCTTCTCTCTGAATTTCTCTTCATTGTTTAGTATCGTAGTCCATACGTCAATTACATTTGAAAAAACTTGAATTTCTCGATGAAGGCTCAAGAACCACACATATTCTAATTGTAAGCCTTTTCCAGAGAAAACAATTTCACTGCACAATTCAGATAAAGTTACAAGTAAGCATTAATGCAGTGAATTTTAACTGTAATGCATTACAATAAATTTAATGCATTAAAATATAGAAATTAATGCACTAAAATATACACTGTAATGCAGTTAAATATAAAAATAAATGCAATATAATATAAATTATAATGAAGTAAGAATTTTACCCTTCAGTACAACTATCACTCCATATGTAATCGACAAGATCTTTCTCTTCTTTAGAAAATGGGTCATAAATTTTCACTTTCCTTTCATAAAATGAGTCAAAAATGTGTTTCACTGTATTTTTTTCACTTACTGTAATCAGCTCTTTAGCCTCTTGTAACTTTTTTGGTCCTCTCTTTTTACCTTTTGTAGGCGTTTGTTTATCTCTTTTCTCCTCCCTTTTTTCTTCCTGTTTTGTTGGAACCTTTTTAACAACAGGTTTTGTCACTATAACATTTTCCTTTGATTTCTTTGAAGCATTACTTTTTTCTTTGAGCACGTAAGCAGTTGCCTTTTTGGCAGCATCCGATTTATCATTTTTCTTCACATCAAAGTGCCCATCACTGTTCCGTATTAGCATTATCTTTGAAGTATTAGAAGATGTAGGTGCATCAACAGCTAAACCTTTTTGTTCATCTGTTATACCAGCATACATGAATGGCAGCTTTATGACATTGTCAAGCATTTCAGCATCATTCCAATTTGGTTCGCCTTCTTTTTCGCTATCCGTCTATGTCTCCAATATTGAAACGTAATCATCTCTATTTAGATTTCTTCTTTTATTTATTGAAATTATCTTTTCACTTGTAAAAAAACTTGCATCAAAATCTGGTTTCTCTTTGTATTGTGTATCATGATACTCAGCTGATGATTTTCCTTTATTTTGACTTAACTGTGTGTATAAAAAATTCTTGTCATATGGCACAATAGCTTTATTTTGTCACTCTGTATTGCATTTGATGACTCAATGATTCTCGGATAAGAACAAGTGTATGCAGCTGAATAATGAATCTTTTTTCCTTTATCATCATTTTTTTCCACATTGCCATCATCTTTTTTCTACTTTTATCCCCATCATCATTTTCTTTTTCATTGCAAACTTTATCCTTATTTTTCTTTCCCTCTTCATTGCTATGTTTGTATACATCTGTTTCATCATGCTTATCCATTTCCCCAGCATTTGCATGTTTTGCATCATCTCCATCATTTTTATTCCCATCCTTTTTCTCAAATTCTTTATCACGAACAACAAACAAATCATTTTTATCTTTAAGCAATTTCTTTAACTCTTCGTCATGAGAATATAAACTCAAAGATATCTTCAGCTTGTTATCGGTATCCATCACCAAATTAGTAACTTTCAGCAAATTGTGTCGTAAAATCTCCTTTATTTCCTAAATTTGAAAAAAAAAAATTATTAAACTGCATTACAGTACATTATCAAAATTACGTTAAAGAATCCCTAAAAACACCGACTTTAAACACTACTGCATTTTAGTTCATTTGCTAGCACTATTAACCTAAAACTTCTCTATGAACACCAACATACATCTTAATGCATTACAATTCATTATCTAGCACATCATACACATTATCATGTACAAACAATAATCATGTCTATTAACAACATCTTAAATCCTACTGCATTAAAATTCATTTTCTACTACATCACATACATGATCAGCAACTTATTCACTTGAAAGCATAGTTAACCTAAAAAATACCTAAGTAAACCAACATACATCTTACTGCTTTAATTTTCATTATGCAGCTAAATAATGTACAAACAATAATTTTCATTAAATCGTTAAACAACATCTAAGCTAAATGATGTCTATGAATGCCAAGTTACATCCTATTGCATCAAAGTTCATGTTATAGTACATCACAGTCATATATTTTAAAAAAATTGAAAACAATAATACCTCAAAAGATTTTGATTTGAAATCTTCATTCTTTTCAAATATATCTTCTGTTGCATCTTCTTTTTCTGCTATCATATCAACATAGAAATTAATTACAAATCAATGTTTTATAATAGATGAAATAAATCTTTGTTTTTCTCAAATACCTGTTAAACTCAATTTCTTATTTTTTAAAATACTTTTCTTCTTTGTTTCAATAAGTTGTAAACCTTCCACAATTAGTAGACGGCCAAAATCTCCTAACTCAATTTCTTCTTTTTCTTTTTTTAACAACATATTTAAATTTCATGCCTTGAAAGCCGGAACAGTTTTTTCCACCTTTACAGTTTCATATATTATTGAATTAACATAAATAAGCTGCATGAAACAGATAAATATCATTAAAAATTAGTCCATCGCAAAAGTAAAATCTACTGCATCAAAGTTTTATATCCACTGCATTACATTGTCTTAGTTTTTTTATTGAATTACTATTTATATCCTACTGCGTCATAGTTTTATAATTAATTGATCAAAATTGGAAGTAAAATATAAATAACTTACAACCATCAAAAGCAAAGGTCCACTGAAGCTTGAACTTGGACTAAAATCAGTACACTCCTTAATCATACATTATTTAGCGTAGGAGCACCAATCCATTTCAGAAACTTTATCAGTATTGGGAAGATATGGTATGATTCTTTCATTTATAGTACCGTCTTTGTTTCCTTGTCCAAATATTAAAAAGAAGAGGGTAAGGAAACCAATTTCAAATTCCCAATCACATTCTGATAAAGTACCCAAATAAGTCTCTAGTTTTGAGATACTAATCTTTTTGTCTGCACTAACAATTTCCTGGACAATTTTTCTCCATTTAGTTGTAACCTCATCAAATACATTTTTTTCTTTAAGGTATTGAACTTTTATATTTCCCATCGGTATTCCAAGGATATTATGAATCAACTCTCTTGTTATCTTGATCTTTCTTCCATCTTCCATTCTAAGCGTACATGTTGTTGGATCAAAACTTTTAACTACCCACATCCCTAAAATTGATGGTGTATAATGAAAATCAAAGTTTTTGTGAAAATTTATGAATCCCATTTCTTCTATACGATTCACTTGAACAGGCCTCAAGTTATCGAGAACCTTCTTTAAGTTTCTCGGAGACATTCTAGTTGCGATTGATTTTGGTTCATTTTTTTCGTTACTTTTGCTTTATGTTCGACAATGATATTCTCTAATCATTTTTTACTCTTCTTTATCATGAAAGCTTCATCTTCAACATCTGAATAGAATTGTATTGCTGGCCTTTTCCTTTATTTTTCTTCTGAACAGGCTTCTTTTTAATGAATGTTGAATCTTCAAAATCATAATCACTATCTATTGCAACATTTTTTCCCTTATTTTTTTTCTCAAATCCTTTCTTTTTACAAATCTCCGTAACATCAGCTTTTTTGTAGTTTTTTTTCTTCGATGCCTTAATTTTGATAATATCTTTTGATTCAGTATCACCTGAAACAGTATTAAGCCAGATTAAATTAAAAGAAAATTACATTCTGGATCTTTTAGTTTAATAGTCTTGTTCTTCTTATAAGCTTTGTCTAATTTCCGCATAGACATTAGCTTTGTTTAGCAAGAGTCTCTCTTATGATTAGCTTGTGATATTAATAATGACAATGCTCAACCACAACAATAGCAAAACATTCAACCTTAAATCATCACCACTGTCTCAAACAACAATACAAAGTTTCCTTATTTGAAGAAGGATGAGTATGAGGTCTAGGCTATGAAGATGGAATACTGGATCACAAACAATGATATGAATATCTGGAAGGTGATTCAAAATGGAAACAGCTTAAAAAGGACTGGAAGAGATCGTGATGGAAGGGTCATTATTCTTCCCCCAACGACTACAGATGAACACATTGTTGTTCAGAGGGAATCAAAGGCAAGAACTACCTTGCTTCAGTCTATTCCTAATGATTATGTGGCTGATTTCCATTATATGGATGATGTAAGGGATATATGGAATACAGTCAAAGCTAGGTTTGGTGGAAATGCCGAATCAAAAGATGAGAAAGTCCATGCTGAAGCAAAATACTCAGAGTTTCAGAAATAGTGAATCAGAGGGATTGCACAAAGGTAAGACAGGAAGCAGAAAATTTCCCAGTCAGCTTAAACCAACTCACAAGGCCAAGCCTGATGATGAAGATACAATCTTAAGTTTCTCAGGAGTTTGCCTTCATCGTGGTCACAGGTGGCTTTGACCTTAAAAACCCAAAGGTAGACTTGAACTCTTTCTTTTTGATGATTTTGTACTACAATATGAAGGACACCTTGAAGATAGATATCAAAGAAATTCTACTCATATCCTCAAGTCAATCTCCAAGCCATTCTGTATTTGGTAGTACTACTAGTACTAGCAAAAAGATGTCATATGCAGAAAGCCCAAGCTTCTCCTCATCTACTACTTACTCTGCTCCATCAAGTTCTAAATCTAGATCTCACAGTTCGGTAATAGCTTCAAGATGTTCTTCACTCTCTTTGTAAGCTGAAAGTGAACCAGAAACCAACAAGTAGCTTATGAAGATTTTAGCGCAGATAGACGAAATTGACTTGATAAGAGAAGGATATACAACTGGAAAATGGCTATGTTGTCAGTCAGGGTGAATAAGTTCGAGAAAAGGCAGGACGGAAGATTGAGTTTGACAAGAAAGAAGCTGTAGTTCAACAAAAAAGCAGTTAGATGCATATAGAGTGCTTACAAAAGGGCACTTTGCAAGAGAATGCAAAGTAAAAGGGGGAAATGAAAAGAAGATAATTCATCATTTAAGATTCAGGAACTTGGAAAAAGAGGCTGAACTAAAGCCTTAAATAACAGATGACACATTGGAGAATTGGTAAAGAACAAAAGATCTAGGGTGATGAGGGTTTTGCTCCAAAAGTATGGAATGGCTGCTGTTGTTGCTGATTGTGAAGAAGGTGATGCTGAAGTATATACTTGATCACTAGTGAATGGTACTGATGCTAGCTGCAAGAGAATTTGCTCTCAAGGGCTGACCGCTGACGGTACAAAACTGTCCCATTTGGTTGTGATCATAAATTCAATAATCTTCAAAATAGTATAATGTCTAATGAACAATATAATGAGTACTATATCCAGGTTCAAGCTTATAAAAACTACTCTTAAAACCATTAGAAAACAAAAGAAATTCGATCCAAGCAAAAATCATGTAGGATATGAAGAAAAGAATTTAGAGTATTGTCTATTGAATTAGAAAATACAACTAATCTACTAAAGCATTCTGAAAGAATAAATGTTGAAGCAGAGATAGCAAAGAAAGATTTACAGACAAAACTTGATAATCACTTAGTACAAATTGAAAAGTGGAGAACCTCTTCCAAAAACTTGTTCAGATTAATTGAAAGTTCCATGACTGTTAGAACAAAAGTGGGTTTGGGAATTTAATGACTGATAATAAGAGAAAATGATTTAGGATGGGATAGACTCTGCATTTGGAGTATGTATTTACCACAAACTCTGAAAAGTAGAAGGTAGACTCTTTCAATAGTTTAGCCAAAGCTGATAGTATGGAAAGCTTTTCCCCACTCTTTCTGGAGACTACACCTTACCTCTTTTAATTAGATCACATTGACTTGGATGAATCACAAATATCTTATGGTACAAAGTCCTCAGAACGCACTGGTGACTCTATTTCTGTGTCTAAGGACTTTTGTCTCATGTGATAACAGTGACAATTCTCAGGAGTTCAACACAAATGACTTTGCCTCAAGTGTTTCTAGTATCAAATCTTTCAGAGCCAAGTCAAGGATTCTATTTCTGTGCATCAACTTCTAGGTATCCACAGCTGAGAGTGAAGCAGACATTGATCAATTGTTGGGACCGACCCTACCAATAACCCATTATAGTTCAGGATTTACCTAGTTTCATCTGTATTTAATTATGAGACACAATATGCAATGAATTTTTGAGGGATGTGGGCTATCCTCAAAGGGACAGATTTGGGACAATTGCAACCTAGGGTCATTTAGACAAATCAATTTGTCCCACAACAGTCCTTCTCAGGTCTGGCAAGTTCTAGTCCCTTCCCTGCTAGTAGACCAAACTAGGTTTCCTAGCTGGTACGGCAAAACAGTTGTCTACTAGTAGGCCAATACCAGTTTCTACTGGTAAGCGAAATAGGCCTCCTCCAGTTCATGCTGGTAGAAGAAATTATTCTTTAGTTACTTCTGGTTGATGGCAAAGTACTGCTAGACCTATGACCCATTTGCCTACACCTACGAGTTCTTATTTTCAGACCTCCACACCATTTGGACCTCATGTTTATTACAATCAAATGCATTATGATTAGGATGAGGGCAACTGCTGTTAAGCCCTACGCAGTTGTTCTTGGAAGTCATTATAGAATAAAGTGTACAGGTGGTACCCAAGAACAATGGTTGTGTCTCACATATCTACATGCCTAAATTTTCAAGATCCACAAGGCAGACCCAAGTCAGGATATGGCTTGGGTCCCCCTTAGAAACATTGTTTATAATGTAAAAATTCATGTATCAGGTCCAATCTCCATACAGAATTGCTGGAGATGAGTTGGTGTTCTCCGCAGTATCGACTGGAAACAAGGAAAGATATTGGATGACTTTTCACCTTTTTAAAGGTTGGCAAAGTGACTTTTGGAGGTGGTGAAGGACGCATAACTGGAAAAGGGACAATCAGGACTCCTAAGTTGGATTTTGAAAATGTATACTATGTGAAGGAACTTCAACAATTCAACTTGTTCTCAGTCTCTCAGATTTGTGACAAGAAGAATAGAGTTCTCTTCATAGACACTGATTGTCTTGTCCTCTCCAACGATTTCAAACTCCCAGATGAAAGCATAGTGTTACTCAGAGTTCCAAGGAAGCATAATCTGTATACTTTTAACTTGAATAATCTTGCTCCCAAAGAAAATTTGGCTTGTTGGATGCCAAAGCTTCTCTGATGAAGCATAAAGTGGCATAGAAGGATTGGCTCATGTGACCATAAAATATGAATAAGTTGGTAAAAGATAACCTTGTCAGAGGTCTTCCCCCTAAGCTTTTCAAAAATGACCATACTTGTATTGCATGTTGCAAAGGCAAGCAACACAAAGCCACCTATAAGGCCATTACTGTTGTAAGATCCATTTATGAGCCTTTGCAATTGCTTCATATGGACCTCTTTGGTCCTACATCCATTCGAAGCATAGACCATAAATATTACTGCCTTTTGATTACTGATGACTATAGCAGGTTTTGTTGGGTTTTCTTTCTAGAGACTAAGGATAAGACATATTCAATCCTTAAGGACTTTATTTCCCTTGTAGAAAACCAGCTGAATAAAAATGTAAAAGCTATTAGATGTGATAATGGCACAGAGTTTAAGAATGCAAAATTGATTGAACTCTGTGGGGAAAAAGGGATAAAGAGGGATTACAGTAATGCTCGAACCCCTCAGCAAAGTAGAGTTACTGAGAGGAAAAATAGAACCCTCATAGAGGCACTAAACTAGTTAGCTTAACCTTTAATTTACCTACTATGTTTGACTAAAGCATAATACTGCTTGTTATGTCCTAAATAGAGTCTTGATAACAAACCCTCACAATAAGACACCTTATGCTTTGTTGACTGGGAAGACTCCTTCCATCAGTCATTTTAAACCCTTTGGGTGTCATGTGACCATTTTGAATGCCAGTGATCATTTGGGTAAATTTAACGGGAAGGCTGATGAAGGGTATCTTTTTGGATACTCTGTAAGTAATAGAGCTTACAGGGTATATAACATGGCTAACAAAAGGGTTGAAGAAATAATGAATCTGAGGTTTCTGGAGGAAAAGGCTAATATCCACTAAATTGGTCATGAGTGGTATTTTGATCTTGACTATCTAACTAATTCCTTAGGCTATAATCTTGAATAAAAGTCTAAATCAGTCTGCAGTAAACATGATGTTTCTCTACAACCCTGCAGGTTTCCAGGATGATGATTCAAATTCTGACAGTGATGAGCAAGTTATTCTAGTCCCCTCTTATCCTTCCAACAACATTCCATGAGCTGAGCCTAAAGATACATCTGATGCTCATAGTAATGGTGTACTAGTTGCTACTGCTGAAGACATTTTTCAACAGGAGCTTGCAAGGCTGAAAGATCAGGAACAAATAGCCACCTTTGCTGCTGAGAGACTTGGATTGGGGTTTGCAAAAGATGCTGAGGAACTTCAGAAGAGAGCAAGTGCAAAAACAGTTCCTCCTGGTAGCATACCAGTTCCTACTAGTAGGATCCTAGTTCCTTCTGGTGAGTATAATGGTTTCCACCTAGTGGTGTTTCAATCCTACTGGTGTGTGTTCCAGTTCCATTCTGTAGTTTTTTCCAAAATGACTCATTCTTTGATGATGAGCCTACAACTCGATTCTCCAATCCATCAGACCTTGTAAATAATGTACCCTCACCTGGTATTTTCTCTTCTACATCTTATGATGATGAGTTTGGTGCTGATCTAAACAATTTAGCATCAACTGTGGAAGTCAGTCCTGTGGCAACTAAGTGGATCAATACAGTACATCCTTAATCTCTAATTATTGGGGAACTAAATTCATCTGTTCAAACAAGAAGTCAGGTTCACAAGAAAACTACTGGTGAAACTGCTTTCCTCAGTTATATTCAGGATCAACAAAGAAACAATCAGACTTTTAGCATTGTATGTTTGCTTGTTTTCTTTCTCAAGTTGAACCAAGAAGTGTAGCTCAGGCTCTTGAAGATCCAAGCTGGGTTGATGCTATGCATGAAGAAATGCAACAGTTCAAATTTTAAAATGTATGGATTCTTGTTGATTTGCCTGAAGTAAATATTCTAATAGGGAGCTAAGTGGAATACCTCAAAAACAAGAGAGATGTCAGGGGGATTGTTGTCAGAAACAAGGCTAGACTTGTAGCTTAAGGACACAGATAGGAGGAGGGCATTGATTATGATGAAGTTTTTGCTCTAGTTGCAAGAATAGAGGCAATCATATTGTTTTTAGCATTTGCCTCTTACATGGGATTTATGGTTTATCAGATGGATGTTAAGAGTGAGTTTCTTTATGGAAGCATTGATGAGGAGGTATATGTCACTCAACCTAAAGGATTTATGGATCCTCAATATCCCAAGAAGGTCATACAATGGCATTAAAGTCTCTTATGGACTTCACAAGCACCAAGAGCTTGTATGCAAACCCTTTCTTACCTTTTTTGTTGAAACATGGTTTACAGAATAGGCACCATGACAAGACTCTCTTTCTTAAGAAGCACAAAAGAGATATCATCTTAGTACAAGTTTATGTGGAATGACATGCATCTTTGGATCTACAAAGAATGCTTGGGTGTATGAATTTAGGCCTTTGAAGAAGAGGAGAATTTGAAATACGTGCTATGGAGAACCTTATTTTCTTCTTCCTAGGATTAACGAGTTTTAGCAAAGACCTGATGGAATCTTTATCGGCCAAGACAAGTTGGTTGTAAGAGATCCTGAAGAAGTTTGATTTGGAGAGTGTCAAGACTGCAACTACACCCTATGAAGCTCCAAAGCCTAAGTCCAAAGAAGAACATATAATCCGTATAGGAATGTACACTTGTAATAGATCCATTGATAGGTACACTTATGTACTACTAGACAGCCTCTCAAGGCCTATATAAAGTTTTGCAGTCATGCTGTTCAAAAGAATCAAGTCAATCCTACTACTATCCAATTTTTTGGAAGCAGTGAAGAAATTTTTTCAAGTATCTTAAAGGCCACCTAAGTTAGGGTTATGGTACCGATAGAGATGTCACCTTTTTGCTTAAACTTATATGTGACAGTGATTATGCTGGGGCAAACAAGGATAGGAAATCCACAACTGGTGGATGTCAGTTTCTGGGTAGGAGGTTGATCTCATGGCAATGCAAGAAGCAAACAATTGTGGCTACCTCTTCCACTGAAGCTGAGTATGTTGCTGCTGCTAACTGCTGTGGTCAGGTACTCTGGATACAAAATCAGTTGTTAGATTATGGGTATAACTTTATGAATACCAAAATCTTTATTGATAACCAAAGTACCATTTGCATAGTTAAAAACCTAGTTTTTCACCAACGGACTAAGCACATAGAAATTAGGCACCATTTCATAAGAGATGCTAATGAAAAGAAACTTATTCAAGTGCTTAAAATACATACTGATGATAATGTGGCTGATTTGTTAACCAAGGCATTTGATGGACCTAGGTTTACTCATCTTGTGGTTAACATTAGGATGCTCAATCCATAGATACTATGATTGAGGGGAGGATTTGAGTCCAAGGGGAGGACTGTTGTTGTACAATTTTCTAAAAAGTTGGTTTTTAATTTTTTTTTACCAATTAGTTTTTCTTGCTACAATATGTTTCTCCTAGTAGTTGTATTTTTCTCCTGGTAGTTTTAAAATTTTCTCCTGGTAGTTTTAGTTCATTCTGATAGTTAATTTTCCTTTCCATTTTTCTGTATATGTCTTGTGTGTATTGGCCTCACCTTTTGCAGACTAATGGTTCAAGAGGGTGGATTACTGATTTTCTAGTGTTCTACATGGACCAGGTGGCCTAATTTTTATGACAATAAAAGGACGAGTTCAATACTGGTAGTTTTAAGTGTTCCTCTGGTGTTCCCAAGAGTTTCCTACTGGTAGTTTCAATTTTTCCTACTGGTTGACCACTTCCTACTGGTAAGTTAATGTTTCCTATCTGGTTGACTTTCTTTTGTGATGGTTAGTCCCGTTCCGTGCTGGTAGATTAAATTGAGTTTTATCTTAATTAAAAGTTACCATTGAGATATTGTTGGCATTTAATTCGCCAAAGGGTTTTCTACTTAAATGAATAATTACTATTTTCTCACATTTTAACAGTTACTTTTTCATTAAAAACCCTAATTTCTAAACGGTCCAATAGACATTGAGATCATTCCTCTATATACATTCAATTACCACTCTCTACCAGTATCAACTCTCATTGCGATCAACAACCAGCACAAAATCTCAACCCTATTTCAATATCTAGCAATGAGCTGCACTAAGATTTACAGGGATGAACCAAAAACAAACACAAGTAGGGTTATTTGGCAAACACCACAGGAAGTGATGATTATCATAAGAATTTTTGACTATCTCTGAGCGCTCTACACATAAGGATTACTCTCGATAAATGAACCCTCTCATCTTTGACTCAAAACTGGTCGTTAAATACAATTCTTGGTCTACTCTGACACTCAGGTCTCCTGAATTAGGTCCCCCCAGCTATCACTATTCTAGCTACTATTGATGAGACCCCCTACACCATTACTGAGGACTCAGTAAGAAGTCAACTACAATTAGCTGATGATGGTGGCATTGATGATTTACCCATTGCGGATATCTATTCTGGAATGGATAACCTTGGGTATGTCACTGAAGGCAAGTTAACATTTTACAAGAACAAGTTTTCACCTCAATGGAGGTTTTTGGTCCACACCATTCTTCACTGTCTCAGTACCAAGTCTGGTAGTTGGGATCAATTTGGTAGTTCACTTGCTGTTGCTCTTATTTGTCTATCTGATGGGAGAAAGTTTAACTGGTCTAGCTACATTTTTAAGGGGATGGTTAGTAACATAGGAAATGCTAAAAAGTTTTTAATGTATCCTAGATTTCTTCAAACCATTTTGGGTATAGAAACTAGTGTTGCAAGTCAATACCGTGTGTTCAAGCTGTCTAGTAAACTTTTTGCTAATATGAAGCTCAACTTTGAGGGGCAACCTATGCCACTTTTAGCTGCTATGCTTTCCCAAGCTCAAGCAGGTGAAGGTGCAGGGGTAGCTGCACAAGCTGTCCCACCACCCATACCTGAAACTATTCCTGAGACTAGGCCTGAACCTGACCAACCTCAAGACCATTTGTCTACACCCCCAAGACAACAAACTTCTGACCCTATTGCTCCAGTCTTTGAGCATGGTCAAAGTTCAGACCCAAACATTGCTTCCTTCTCACGAGCCCATGATCCTGATGATGAACCCTTCACTTCCACCAATGTGGAAGATGAACCTTTGGGAGGTTCTTTCCATGCATCTCCACCAAGGTCCACTCAAGCTCCCCCTACAGGTCACACTTCAGGAGGTGCAGAGGACCTTATTACACTAACTGCTTTGTCCTCTGTAGTTTCTACTCTTGTGCAGAAGGTAAATTCTTTGGAAACTGAGCTCAAGGCACACAAGAAGCTATTTAAGGATGTGGTGGGAAAGTTGGTCAAGAAAGTCAAAGCAATGGAGGCAAAACTCAAGCCCAAGAAAAGGAAGGTGGTTGTGAGTGATTCCGACCAAGACGAAGGAGGAGAGCAAACTGTGGATTTGGATGCTCTAATTGCATTGGCTAATGCAGCTGTGACTGTTGATTCCAATATTCCTCCTGGTGGTGCTTCTAATAATCCTGCTGCTAGTTCCCATATTCCTACTGATGTTCCTACTGGTGGTGACTTTGCTCCTGCTCATTCTACATCACCATCCAGAGATCCTTTCAAGAGAAAAGGTATTGCTAAGCCTTCTTCCCATGTTTCAGAAAAAACTAAGAAGCAATTAGCAGATGAGAGGCCGAGTGAAATTGAAGCTGCAAGATTAGAAGCTCTTGAGAGGGAAAGATCTGAGAAAGAAAAAGCTGAAATTGCAAGACAGGATGCAATTTATGCAAAGCAGTTGGAACAAGAGGTAGAGATGTCTGCTTCTCAGAGGGAGACCAGACAAGCAGAGGTTCTTTCATCTGCAAAGCATTATTCTGATGCAGATTGGATTGACATCATGGCTCAAGTTCATGCCAATGCAGGCCTTTCTTCTGAGCTTCTGGGTGCAGATGTGAATGATGATAATTTTGCTGAGAGGAGTGTTTGCATTATAGCATCAAATGAAGAGAGCATTTGCTTGAAAACAAAAAGGTAAAGAAGAGGGATAAACCAATGACACTTGCTCAACAAAGGGAATACATGAGAGTATTTGTCAAGAATCAGAGTACCACTATTTACTCTACTGGCTGGTCTATGAAATATGTGAAATCCTTGACTGATGAGCAACTCATAGCTGAGTTTGAGAAGATCAGGATGGCTGTGGCAGATCTTAAGTCTCAAGAACTCAGAAGGACTCTGAAAAGAGCTGGTGAAGCTCTGGAACCAGACACTTTAAAGAAGCAAAAGTCTACTGAAGCCCCCATTCCATCTGTGCCTGATGTTCCCCAACCACCAGTTGTTTCTTCACCCAAATCTTCTGGCACAAGGAGGAAGTCTTTATTGGCAGGGTTACGTATAACTAAGCCCAGATCTTTACTTACAGATTGGATTTTAGAGCCTGATAATAAGACATTCCATCAAGGTTGTTTCTGATGAGGACTTGAATGATGAGGCTCATATTCTTGGTCTGCATTTGCTGGTTAGGAGGTGATCTTACAAAAAAAATCCTCTGGGAGAATTTAATGCTCTTTATATGATGGATCAGTCTACCAAATATTTTACCTCTAAGGGAGATCCTTCATATGGTGGATAGACATGATCTATTGAAGTTATATGGATTGGTGGTCAAGTACTATGAAAACCATCATGTTGCTGGTGCTGGATTGGTGTTATAGGGTGATCTTTAGGTGTTGATGGATTCTCAAGAAGGTGGTAAGGGTTCTTTCATTTAGAATAATCAATCTCATTGGCAGATTAGAAGTTGGAGGCTTGTAGAACTCTTCCAATGTTCAAGTCTTGGAAACTGTTCTGGAGGAGGTGTTGTACATGTTTGTAGATGTTATCTTATCTCTCTCAGTGAAGCTCCATGGAAGGGATGCAAAAGCACAAGTTGGAGATTACAGGATGTTGTGGGTAATGACTTGAATTATGCTGAGCATTTGATTCGGTTCATCAAGAATCAAATTGCGGATGCATTAAGTTTCTCCTGTATGATCATGGTACTCTGTTACTCTTCGTATATATTCTAAACTTTTTGCTATGTCCAAAAACTATATTTTGATATATAATCTATTTTGTGTAGTTTGTCTTAATGGTTTTCACTTTTGTTTTATTAACAAGTGTTTTGTTAAAGGATTTTGGCAACTGACAAGCTTTTTGCAAATGTTCAAAATAAGTTTTGATTCTTTGGTGTGCAAAGTGTTTTAGTTTTCAGGCTAAACATGATCTATAAAGTAACCTATTTTCAGGGTTTAGGTGTTGGTTACCACCACACAACAAATGGTGTTCACTCACATCGTCTCTACAGACAAGAATGAGTGATTCACATGTGGGTATGGTCTGGTGTTACTCTAAATCCGTTGATAAGCTTTAATTAGTTTGCTCAAAACTATAGGGCTTTACTTCACCCATGCTTCATTTGCTAAAGAGTTAAATGGTTCTTAATTACCAGGCCTCTCTGGCTAGAATTAATTGAACTATGGTTTTAATTCCCAGGTCTTTTGGGCTAGAATGAATTGATATAGCTGTAATGGTTTGCTTAAAACCATAGGGTCACTCAACTGGCCAATGTTTGAAGTACCAATTAGTTAAGATGATTTGCAATCCCACCTTGGGAGCAACCCTTTCTGGTTCCCAAGGATGCTAGCCATAGCAAACGGGCTATGTGGTAAAGGATAATATAATCTGTTTATGGCTGTGATTGTAAACACCTCAAAATGTGTTCGCAGCGGAAATTTGTCAGGGTGTTCTTCAATAATATAATTAGCACAAGATACAAGAGAACTGACCTCTTAATGTTGGTTTGTAAAACAATCTCGGTGACTTTTCTAAAATCAAAATATAATAGTAGTCCATAATTGCAATCACCCATGAAAAAATGAATGTTTTTAAAGACTCAATGCAATCAAATAATCCAGCATCTATATCATCTATGAAAAACATGCTTAAAGGTTAGTCAACATTAAAAGTTGGTGAAGTTTCATGGGTTTTTTTTTTGTAAGTGTAATGTACATGTTGAAATCCACAGATTTATAAAGTATGTACGTTTTTTCTATCCTTATAATAATCGCGAAAATGTAAGAGTAATTGCAGAAAACCAAAAGAGGTTAGTGTTTATTGCTTCGCGACAATATATTAAATGGTGTTCAAAAAAATAGTATGTTCAATAAGTAGTTATGGACAGTGAAAATCGTTGATTTTCCATAATGTATGGGTCTACTTATAACAGATTCAGCACACATAATTTATATCTACTGTTGCACTAAGCATCATGACACCGAGCTCGACATATTGGTATGCAATTTAATGCAAAAAGGTGCCCGTGTTAGATGCTTCTAAACCCGATAACATCCAATTGGTTCCGACATGTAGCTATTCGTGTTTCAGTACTGTCGTATAATAGGAGAGCTACTCACCCGAACAGGGATGTCAATCCCAAATAGATCTATTTATACACTCGCGCTTCCTCAACCGGTCCTCCGGTCAAGAATTTAACAGTTCATGATAATGGGGCAATGGTGGGTTATGATTTACTTTGCAAAACACGTAAACAGGAGATGATACGAAAACACTTGTGTCAATAAAAAATTATCTGTTGTATTCGTAAATAGCTTTGAGTACTTAAATCCATAAGTAGAAAAGAGTGTGATATATGTCAGTAATTGAGTTCGAAATGAGTATGTAAACAATTTCGTAAACATGTATGCAATTGAGTATGTGACAAAGTATGAAACCAAGTTTGTAATCAACCATGTAATTGTGTTTGTAATAAATTGCAAAATCAAGTATGTAATCCAAGTGTGTAGAATAATATGTAAAAGATATTGTAAACGAATATGTAAACAAGTTGTATTGAGCATGTATTCTCCCCCGAGATTTGTAAAGTAAATGTAAAACAAGTGAAAGAGGGGCTATAAACTCACATCGATGTCGTAGAACGATTGGCGGGGATGCGCATATTAAGCGCCAGACAAAACGGAAACTAGAACGGCTCGACCAAGAAGATGCAGCTTATCCTAACGGTTTTGATCCACTAGCCTAGGATAATGTATCTGGGTTTTCCCGATGGATGATTACATCAACGCGACACGTTGATAAAATTATTTAGATTTGATGTTGTAATGGTTTGGTGGTTGGTTAAATAAATAAATCAAAAGTAAACGCAAAGTGTGTAATATATTCCGTATATATTACATAATGAAAAATGACCAAGTATATAATTCATACCGTGAATTATATAACCAGATCCCCCCCCCCCCCCCCCCCCCAAAAAAAAAAAAAAAAAAAAAAAAAAAAAAAAAAAAAAAAAAAAATCCAAAAGAATAACACGAAGAGTATATAATACACGACATGTGTTTATTTAAAAGGTGACAATTAAAATTAAAATGGTTTAATTTATATAATACCTTTTCCAAGTTTTATATAAAGAAAGATGATAAAAATTAAAAGGAAACTAAATTAATTCGACACGTGCTCGATATCCAAATGGATTAATTAAAAGTTTATTTATAAAAATAAACTCAGTTTTAAAGGTTGTTGATTAGATAACTGAAATCTCAAAATTATAGCTTACATTTCGATTTAGGTCCTTCGCGATCTAATAATTCTTTAAGGATTTTATTCGTCCTGTTTAGGAATATTATGTAAAGTAAGATTTGTTAAAAGTTTACTAAGCGTAGCGATTTATAAAAATCTCGTCATGACCTGATCGTTCATGTAACGTTTTCCATATTAACGAAAATTACTTATTTTCCCTCCATTGAATCAATCCGCGTTGCTAACCCAAACACACCCCTTATGGTTATTATAATCGAAAAATGAAGATAATAAATTTAGTATTTATTTAAACCAATTCCCAAATTAGATTCCGGTTTTTTAGTATTTTATAATGCCTTAGGCTATACTTTTTGTTGGTTTTTATACAAACCAAACGCACCAGGGCTGGTAGACGCCTTCCAAACACACCACTGCTGCATATAACCGGATCCAATCGCCCCTATCGTGTTAGCACACCAAAAACAAAACCATCTCCACGAAAAACCCAAACGAAACACACCCAGCTGGTGCATACAAAACCAATGCATCTTCGTGGGGTTTTTTTAAACACGCCCCTAATGGTCGTTTCACAGCCAAACACTCCCTACGGTGTTATAGCACTAAACAACACTCTAACTGCTGCTAACCAAACTCATTCATATGCTTTTTTTGTTAACACCAAACGCGCCCCTAGGTTGTAACTGTCCAAAAACCAAACTACCTCTTGGTGTTAACAGCCAAACCATCCGCTCCCTTGATGCGTTTAGCATAAACCAAACGGATACTAGTTGGCTGAACCACAAACCAAGCGCACAATTACTTGTCTTAATAACCCGAAACAAACCGCGGCGTGTTATGAAACCAGCGCCAAACACCCCTTCTTGGTGGTGCATCTTCACGGCGTGACGTGGGGGGGTGACTGATGGTGGTTTGCGAGTTGGTGAGATGATGGCAAGGGGGAGACGATGAGGGTGATGTGGTGACGGGTAACGATGGTGTTGATGGTTGGATGCAACTGGGGTGGCTGTGGTAGTGATGGTGACATGGTGATGTTGGATCTGTGGTGCTGCGTGGAGCGCTCGCGATAGGGCGGAAGCTGGGGTGATAGTGACGGGTTGTTTATGTGGTGTGGAGGTGATGATGATGATGTTATGATGAGGGTGGCAGCGGCGGTGGGTTCGGCCGGAATTTGGTCGGAAGTGGTGCGGAAAAATATGGCCGGGAAAATAAGGAGAGAATGAGATGGTGGCTAGGGTGAAAAATATTGTGTAACATAATCCCTTACTTTATTATATATGTATGAAGTTATAATAAAAAAAAGATATGACAAGCCTTGGATAGCCTAGGGTAGATTTTGAAAATATAAACACAAGGACCAATAGTGTAATTTTTGTAAAATATTGGTTCGGGACTCGTTTAGGCTAATTAATGATTGATGTTAAATCAACAGGAGAAGGTGCGCACCATTGCGTTCAAATGATATTTCTATTAAAATGAGTATTCACTCGACTTGTATTTTATAATTATTTTTATAAAATATATTTAAATCATTATTATTTATTTGGTACCATTGGGTGTCGCGAGTAAGCTGTGTCCGTAAAATGAAACTTTAATTTCAACGTTCGCGTTTTTAGATAAGCGCTATTGGATAAAATATTAACTAATTTATTAAATATTTTACTTAATAAAAGTGATAATTAAATATGAATTTAATTATTCTTGGGTCGGTACGCGTTGTGTTCAAAATTTCACGGGGCTATTTTAGTCATTTTCTGTTTGTTTTCGTGTCTCGGACAAAACTAAAAAGTTGTTCGGAATTTCGTTTTTCATCAAATTGCTTTAGAGTCCGAGTTGTGAAAACGTGATTTAGTGAGTCGTTTTTGATAAGTCAACTTAGAAGTAAAATCTATATTTTCTCGTTTTCAAGTCAAATAAGTAAATATATAAATTTGTACTCGAGGTATGTAATAATAAATATGATTTATTATCGAAATATGTTCCGAAAATTTTACCAATTACGCGGTAATCGTTTTTATGTGACGATAAAAGATCAAAAGTCAAAAAGTAAGATCGGACCAGAAAAGTCAAAATTCAAAATAGTCATTTAAAACCGGAATATTGCCGCGATGTTCACAGTACCAACCCCTTTAAGAAATCTCGCTCCCGTGATTTTATGTGTGTTAACCGATTTGAGTGATTAAAGAAAATATTTTTAGATTTAATAAAACATTCTTAAACAAGACGTGACACCTTTATACAACTGAAATTTTAAATGTTTCGAATTCTCAATGTACATATAAATTTTCGGGCTTAGGTTTGTACCAGGATATTTAATACCTCAAAGAGAATCTCAAAGAAAGTCATTGCAGGTCTTTTGGCTGTGTTTACAGGGCAGTGTAGTCTCCGGAGGTATGGTGTTGTAAAGTGCTTAACTTGTGTACGGGCAGTGTCTAATTTTCTGATATCCGTAATGGATCGTTGATTAATAAGGACGAGGCTTATGGATGTAAGTATCCAACTTACTTTGACCAAATGTACTAGGATGTGTCTCGAACTAAGGTACTGTTGCTACAATTGTGTCTGAAATGAGACAGTTCGGACTATCTCTTCCGTCGATAGTGTTTTTACTGGTTTAAGGGGCGGTTGCAATTACCTTTTGGATAAGGTTATGTTCTCTGTAGGGACGCCTCCCTGTGGGACCTAACAGGCGCGACCATATGTCAATACTTAACAGTGGTGATGGAGATGTCGAGAGAACGAGGACATTTCGTAAAAAAAATATATATATTTGTCCCTGAATAAGTTCACTATTAATGAGGGGTGCTCGAGAAGAGTAAGCGTATGCGATGGACGGTTGAATTATGGTACTCAGTTCGTTAGTTTAAAGGAACGTAACAACACATCCATTTACTCATGTGTGTATCAAAGTCTGTTCTGTTCCACGATAGTTCGTGATCGCCGTGGATTAGCACGGCAATTTGAATTACTTGGATGAATGGTGTTCATAGGTAGTTCCAAATGAGGGCCTTAAGATTTGTTGCAGGTGGCAAGACAGATTGTGTCTCTTGAACATTTTATAGGAAGTATGTTGATGTTATCGTATTTCAGGCTCTGTACTAGGGCATGAGAGCGGTGTCCTTGAAGCACATATTAGGTAGTATTGTAGTGAGAAACTCCCCTGTTAGTTTGAGGGCCTTTATGTTTTGGTAGTTAGTACTTGTTGTTTCTGTTGCGGGATTGGGGGGGGTGTTCTGGTGGGTGGCGTGTTTTGTCTGCTATGGATGTAAAGTTGCCTTGGGTTTGTCAGTGACTGTATGCAGGTGCGTATGAAGTTGGCGTTGGATCTCGAGGATGCGCGCGGGTGGAAGCACGCAGAAGGGGGGGGGGGGGTGAGGTGGTTGTGTGTTGTAGCAGGGGGGGAGTTGTGTCATTATTGGTGGTTGTTGGGGTGTTGGTGGTGTGGTGATGGAGGTGGGGGTTTTTATTTTTTTAATTGGTATTGCAGGGTTGGTGCAGGAAGAGGAATTGGGGGGGGGGGGGTTTTTGATTTATTAAATAAATTATTATATCATTGGAACAAGATAGTTGTGGGAGATGGGAAGTTTACTGGTTATCTTAAATTTGGAAGTAATACACACGCTTCTTTACTTGGAAGCTTTCTTTTATGTGGGAAAATATGTAAAGAAATTTAACAATGAATTCGTGGGTCCGTTCAATTGATATCCGATTTGGCTACGAGTATGAGCCTTGTAATGACTGAAATCGATAATTCATCATAATCCGTTATTTTATTTTATATTAAATTTTTTTTTTTTTATTAATAAAAGTTTTTTTCTTAGTTTTTTTTCGTAATAAAAAATTTAATTAAAATTAATAAAAAATTTTTTTTTTAATAAAAGGGTGATCTCTTGAGTAGAGTAGAGGAGATCACAAAGAGAGAGAGACTACAAAATCGTTTGTCTTATTTTGCGCACACCCTAATTCCTTACAACCCCTCAACTGTAATTCTTAATGGCAGCCCTCCCTCATTTGGGCTCCTCATTTTGGACAAGAACTACCTTCCTTTATCAACATTCTTTTAGTTATTACTTTTGTCCGTTTCGCTTGCTTTTTCGTTTTCGCTAATCCTCGCTGACTCACGAACTGGTCGTGGAATGGAAAAATAACTGAATTGTTGTTACACACTGGTTTGGGAGTTTATGGAGTTCGTGATTCGTCCTCGTTTCGAACTAACGAATCTGGATTACCAATAATTACACCCGTTACCCATCGCATAATTAGAATAAGTTAATGCTCTCCTCTCGCGAAGAGGAGGCTTCCCTCATTTTTTGAAACTTTATTTTATGCGGAAATATATATATATTTTTTTCGAAAATGTCTAGTTTCTCGACCATCCCATCACCATTGTTATAGTATTGACGTTAACTGGTCGGCTCTGTTAGGGTCACGCGAGCGGTCTTGGGGTCCCGCTGCCCCCCCCGTCAGGTATACATTATTAACACAAACCTATCAATAAGGTATAAAGCAACCCCCCTTTCCTTCTTTTTTCCTCTCTTTTTAAACCAGATTGATATAAACAACACCCTATCGACGGAAAAAGAGAAGAGGAAAAATAGATAGAGGAGAGTAGATAAGTGAATTGAGAAGAAGAGATAGTGATAGAGAGATAAGTGATAGAGATAGCATAAAGGGAGAATAAAGAAGGGAAGCGTTAGTCGAAAAAGAGAGTTTAGAGATCACGAGTTTAGAAAGAGATAGAATAAGAGAAAGAGGAAAGAGGATAAGGAGGTATGAGAGGCGATAGAGAGAAGAGATATAAAAATGACGAGATTAGAAAGAGATAAGATGAGAGAGATAATTGAGAAGTGATAAGAGAAAGAGGGGGATGAGCTTAGTCGAATAAGCTCGAATGGGGGATTGTCGTAATGATCGGAAGAGATAGATTCGAAAATCAGTCAGAGAACTTGTTTAATTTAATTTTCAGCCATAATGTACATATGATCTATTAGGTTTCGAGAATACGACACAATTTCCTAGTAACTTTTATATTAAGTAATCGGCAATGTATGTTGGATTTATTGTAATCCTGTAAATAAGCACGCGTCCGTTTTTAATCCATTCGAGCAGTTAGCTTGTGTCGATTTTTGTCAAAGGACATGGTGGGGGGCGGGGCGGGGGGTTTTCTGGGTGGTTGGTTCGTAGGGGGTGGGGGGTTTGGGTTGGGGGTGGGTGAAGGGGGGGGGGGGGGGTATATATCAGTGGGGCGTATGTATTGTACATCTGACTTACGCTCGGGGTGTGTGGATGCATGTTAGATAGGGGTACGGGGGGTTGGGAATTATCTGGCTGGGCAAGGCGGTACACTGTACAGAATATGTGAAACATGGGAAGTTTGGTGGATATGTTATGTCTTTTAACAGGTTTTTTTTGCAGTGTTTGTGTGGACAACGGGTCTCTGCCTAGGTGTATTAGGTATGCCTTCTAAGTCAGGTTTGCAATTCTTTGTGCATTTTGCTATTTGTGCAATGTGTTTTGTGTTGCATATATATATTGGGTATTGTTTTGGTTGCCTTAGGAGTGCTATAATGATTTTTGTGGGTGTGTGCCTGGTTTGCTATGCTTGATTTTTATGCAATGTTGGTTGCATGTTATTGAGTTGATTTGTATGGGGGGGTGCAATTGTCGTTTCTTTGTGTGATTTCTCAGTGTGAGAGGGTAGGTTATTTTGTGTACAATTATATTTATTGTTGAGGGATCTTAGAGGGGATTTTTTTTGATTTTCTTTTTTGAGGGTTTTTTTTATGGATTTTTTTGAAGCTATACTAGACGGGTTCAAAAACCTAGCTTTGTGCGGAAGATTGGGAAAAAAAATAACGGCGAATACTTTTTTGTGTTATGTTGTTCAATGGTGATAAAGCTAATATTGCTGAGTAGGTGTATTGTGTGGTACAGACGGATTATGGGGTTTTGGGAGGGGTGGGGGGTGTTTTGCGGGATTAGGGTGCGGGATCGCACGAGGGGGGTGAGAGGGCTGTGTGTTTGAAATTTGGGTGTATTAAATCTTTAAATATTGTCTTCTTCTATCTCATCATAATCGGGTCTTTATTTTTTTTTTCGTATTTTTAACACAATACAATTTAAATATAGGGGTACAACGGATGATGAGATTTCCTTTTTTAAGGTATGGTTGGGGGGGGTTACTTTGGTTTGTGTTTGGCTAGTAGGAGAGTGGGTGGGGGGGTGGTTGGGGGCGTAGGGGGGGGGCGGGGAGAGGTTGCGGAATGTGTAGGGTGGGTGTCGGGGTGTGGGTGGTATCTTGGGTGTTCTGCCACGGGGGGGGGCTTTTGGGGGGTTTGCTTAATTTGGTTCAGGATATTTGTTGGTAGTGGGGTTTTTTCTTTTGGGGGGGTTATTGGTAGAGAGTGGGTTTGGGGGTTAAGGGGGAGACAAAGAGGGGGAAGGTGGCGCTGGGGGAGTGTGGAAGTCGCTGGGGTAGCGGTGTGCAGGGGTTAGTCCAACATAAAACGATTACCCGCTAGTTGGTTATAACTGGGTTAAATTTTTTATATTTTTTTTAATTAGTTATTTTTTTTATGTCGTTTTAATTTTTAAAATTTTTTAATCATACTAAAATTTTCTGGGAAACTATTTCCGATACGATTTTATATAAATCATATTTATTATTACATTAACTGTGTGAGGTTACAAATTTATTATCTTCATTTTTGACTCGGGAATAAGAAAGGAAAAGAAGAACGAGGGGGGGGAAGGAGAGAAAGGAAAGGAATGGGAAGAGAAGAAAAATATATGATTTTATTTCTAGTTGACTTATCAAAAACGACTCTCTAAATCAAGTCCTTTCACAACTAGGACTCCCTTAAAGCAAAATTTGATTGTAAATACGAAAATTTACCGCGAAGAACAAACTTTTGTAGTTTTGTCCGGAAGACACGGAAAAACAATAGAAAATGAAAAATTAAAAAGCCCCCCCCGCGGCGAATTTTGAAACTCAACGGCGTACACGATCCCAAAAAAAAAAAAAAATAATTAAATTCTTATTTAATTAACACTTTTATTAAATAAATATTTAATAAATTAGTTAATATTTGATCCAATAGGGTTTATCTGAAAAAACTTGCGAAAGTTGAAATTTAAAGTTGCATGTTTAAGGACACGCTTACTCGGACACCCAATGGTACCCCAAATAAATAATATGATTTAAATATATTTTATAAAAATAATTATAAAATACAAGTCAGTGAATACCTCATTTTTATCAGGATAAATCTTTTGGAACGCAAATGGCGCATCGTTCGTGTTTTTAATTTCATTACTTTTTATTTAGCTATAAACGAGTCACCACCGACCAATTATTGACTAAATTATAGACATCTATTGGTCCTTGTGTTTATATTTTCAAAATCTACCCTAGGCCTATCCAAGCAGATTGTCAGATAATTTTTTTTATATTAATCATACTATTATAGATATAAGTAAGGAATTAGGGTTACACATTTTTCCCTAGCCTCCATCTCATTCTCTCTCATTTTTCCGGCCAAGTTTTCCGGCCATCACTTCCGGCCAAAAATCCGGCGAACCCACCGCGCTTCCACCTTAACACAATCACTCACTAATCTTTTCAATCCACCTCACAAACCACCATAACAACCTCGTCACTATCATCCCCGCTGCCCCCTATCGCCACGCGCCAGCATCACCACAGACCCAACATCACCATGTCACCATCACCTCCGACCACAGCCACCCCAGTTGCATCCCACCATCAACACCATCGCTTACCCCAGTACCTATCACACCTCATCGTATACAACCGGCCATTCATTCTCACCAACACTCGCAAAACCCGGCCATCTCCACCCCCCACAACGATCACAGCCGCGGTTTGCCACCACCGAGAAGGGTTGTTCGTTTGGAGTTGCTGGGGTTTCGGGGTTTCATAACACATCCGGCGTGTTTGTTGGGTTTATTAAAGCAAGTTATGGGTCATTTATGCGCTTTGGTTTTGTGGTTGCAGCCAACTAGGATCCGTTTGGTTTAGCTGAAACGCTTCAAGGGAGCGTTTGGTTTGGCTGTTAACACCAAGAGGTGTGTTTGGTTTGGACAGTTACAACATAGGGGCGCGTTTGGGTTAACAGAAAAAGCATATGAATGAGTTTGGTTTAGCAGCAGTTAGGAGGTGTAGTTTGTGGCTATATAACAACGTAGGGTGTGTTTGGCTGTGAAACACCATTAGGGGTGCGTGTGGTTATAAAACCACCACGAAGATGCATTGGGTTTGTTTGCACCAGCTGGGTGTGTTCGGTTTGGGTTTTCGTGGAGATGTTTGTTTTGGTGGTTAACACGATTAGGAGCGCGTTTGGGATCCGGGTCCTATTTTAGCTGCTGTGGGTGTTTTCTTCTGTGTTTGGATGGATGTCTTTCAGCCTGGGTGTGCGTTTTGGTTTGTATAATAACCAACTAATAAAGTATAGCTAAAGGTTCTTTATATATACCTAAAAACCGGATCTTATGGTTGGAATGGTTTTAAATATATACTTAAAAAATTATTTTTCTTCATTTTTCGTTTATAATAACATAAGGGGTGTGTTTGGGTTAGCAATCGCGGTTTGATTCACAATGGATTAGGGTTAATTAATTAGTAATTTGACGTTCAATAATGGAAAACGTTTCTTGTATGACGATAAGTTATTGACGAGATTTTTATTAAATCGCTCGCTAGTAAACTTTTACATATCTTACTTTACTTATTATCCTAATTAGGACGATAAATGCCTTAAGATTATTAGATCGCGAAGGACCTTTAATCTAATGTCAAGCTTTATTTTTTGAGATTTCTGTTTTAATCAAACTTTAAAACGTGCGTTTATATTTATAAATAAACTTTATTAAAATACATTTGGGGATATTAGAGCACGTGTCGAAATTATTTAGTTTCTTTTATTTTATCATTCTTTCTTTATATAATACTTGGGAAAGTATTATATAATTAAACCATTTTTTATTTTAATTGTCACTTTTAAATATAACACATGTGTGTTTATTATATACGCCGTGTTTTTCTTTTGGTTGTGTATCTTGTTATATAATTCACAGTAGGAATGATTACTACTGCGGTCATTTTTTCTATTAAGTACTATATATGGTAATATATTACACATTTGCGTTTACTTTTTGATTTTTTTATTTAACATTCCACACAAACATTACAACATTCAATCTAATATATTTTATCATACCTGTGGTGTAGCGTTGATTGTAATCATCCTTAAGAAAACCCAAGTACATCATCCTAGGCTAGTGGGTCATAGCCGTTAAGATAAACCGCAACTTCTTGGTCGAGCCGTTCCAGTTTCCGTTTTGTCTGGCGCTTAATATGCGCATCCCCGCCAATCGTTCTACAACATCGATGTGAGTTTATAGCCCCTCTTTTTATTGTTTTTACCCATTTAACTTTACAAATCTCGGGGGAGAATACATGCTCAATACAACTTGTTTACATATTCGTTTACAATATCTTTTACATATTATTCTACACACTTGGATTACATACTTGATTTTGCAATTTATTACAAACACAATTACATGGTTGATTACAAACTTGGTTTCATACTTTGTCACATACTCAATTGCATACATGTTTTACGAAATTGTTTAATTACTCATTTCGAACTCAATTACTTGATTTTTATCACACTTCTTTTAAATACTTTTCGATTTAAGTAACTCAAAGATATTTACGATATTACAACAGTTAATTTTTATTGTAACAAGTGTGTTCGGTTTATCATCTCCTGTTTTACGTGTTTGCCTAAGTAACATAACCCACATTTGCAGATTATAATGAACTGTTAAATTCTTGGAACGGGAGGATCCGGTAAGAATGCGCGGAGTGTATATATAGGATCTATTTGGGATTGACAGTCCCTGTTCGGGTGAGTAGTCTCACTAGGTTTCGACTGTACTGAAACAACGAATGCATACATGTCGGAACAATTTGGATGTTTACGGGTTTGAACATCTACACGGGCACCTTTTGTGCATTAAATTGCATACATATATGTCGAGCTTCGGTGTCATGAGCTTAGTGCAACAGTAGATATTTAATTATGTGGTGCTGGTTTGTATTTGTTATAGTAGACCATACATTTTGGAAAAATCAACGATTTCAATGTCCATACTACTTATTGAAAATTACTTTTTTTTTGAACACTTTTTTTATATTGTGGCGAAGCAATAAACACTAACTCTTTTGGCTTATGCATTTACTCTTACATTTATCGGATCGATATTTTATAAGGATTTGTAATAATCTACATACTTTATAAATATTTGGATTTAAAATCATGTACATTTATATTACAAAACTCCTATGAACTCAACAACTTTTAATGTTGACACTTTTAAAGCATGTTTTACTTCAGGTGATTTAGATGATTGGATTAATTTGATGTGCATTGGAGTTTTACATCTCAAGGTTTTTCATGGTGATGCAATTATGGGTACAAAATATTATTTTTGATTTTAGAAAATCACGAGTTTGTTTTACAAACGACATCATTTAGAGGTGTTCTTTGTAATTTGTGCTATCTGTATTATGAAGTAACACCCTGAATATTTCCACACTACGACAATTTTTGAGGGTTGTTTCAATAACAGCCATAAAACAGATATTCTTAGCCTTTACCCATAGCCGTTTGCTTATGGGCTAGGCAATCCTTGGGAACCAGAATAGGGTTGCTCCATGGTGGTTTTGCACAATCATCTTAATAATTGGTACTTTAAACATTGACCAGTTGAGTGACCCTTGGTTTTAACCCAAATCCATTAGAGCTATATCTAATTCATATTTAGCTAAAAGACCTGGGAATTGAATACCATCGTTAAATTTAATTCTAGACCTGAGAGGCCTGGTTAATTGAGAACCATTTAACTCTCAGCAAATGAAGCATGGGTGAGTTAAAGACCCTATAGTTTTGAGCAAAACTATTAAGTATTCAACGGATTTGAGAGGGTACACAGAGCTTTACCCTCATGGTGAATCAACTCATCTTGTCTGATGAGAATGGTGAGTTTGAACACAATTTTGTTGTGTGGTTGGTTAACCAACACCCAAACCCTGAAAATAGTTTTACTTTTATAGATCATTGTGATGCTGATACTAAAAACAACTTTGCACACCAAAGAATCAAAACTTATTTGAACAGTTTGCAAAAGCTTGTCAGTTGCCAAAATCCTTTTAACAAAACACTTGTTACTAAAACAAAAAGTGAAAACCATTTAAGACAAACTACACAAAATAGAGTTATATATCAAAATATAGTTTGGACATAGCAAAAAGTTAGAATATATACGATAGAGTTACAGAGTACCATGAACCAAACAGGAGAGAAACTTAGGCAGCAGCAATTTGATTCTTGACTGACCGTAATCAATTGCTCAGCAGTATAGTCATGTCATTACCCACAAAATCCTTGTCAATCTCCAACTTGTCGCTTTTGCATCCCTTTCATGTGCTTCATGAGAGAGGATATGATACATCTACAAACATGTACAAAACCTTACGAAACAGTTTCTCAAGGACATGAAAATTGGTAAGAGTATACAGCCTCACTTATAATCTGCAATGAGATTGATATTTCCAATGAAAGAAACCTTACCCACCTTCTTGAGAATCCTTCAAAACCTGAAGATTCAACCCTAAACTAATCCAAACACAGCAATAGGATGGTTTTATAGTACTGCCAC
Organism: Tanacetum coccineum; assembly: GCA_026074375.1. NCBI lineage: Eukaryota > Viridiplantae > Streptophyta > Magnoliopsida > Asterales > Asteraceae > Tanacetum > Tanacetum coccineum. The sequence continues at coordinate 38,011 of BQNB010028912.1, forward strand.
CAATCCATATAAACTGCAAATAGATCTTGTCTATCCACCATACTGAAGGCTCTCCTTAGTGTGCGTTAGAAATATTTGGTGTTCTAGACTGATCCATCATTAAAGGCATCTAAATTTCTCCAGAGGAGTAGTGATCACCTTCCTAACCAGCAAAAAAAGCAGACAAAAGAATAGGAGCTCAAATCATTCTAGAGTTCCTCATCAGAAACAAACTTGTCTGATTGTCTTATTATCTGCATCTAATCCTATTTGTAAAGTATAGATCTGGGCTTTGTTATAGACTCCTTGCCAAGAGACTTCCTCCTTTGTGCCAGAAGATTTTGAGTGAATAGAAACAACTGGTGGTTGGGGAACTTCAGGCCAGAGGAATGGGGCCTTCAGTTAGACTTTTGCTTCTTTAAAGTGTTGGTTCAAGTGCTTTTTTCACCAGCTCTTTTCTGAGGTTCATTCTGTGTTCTTGAGAATTATAAGATCGCACAGCCATCATGATCTTCTTCAAACTCAGCTATGATGTTGCGCATCAGTCCAAGGATTTCACAATTTCATAGACCAGCAGTAGAGTAAATGGTGTACTTGATTCTTAACAATTACTCTATGTATACCCTTTGTTGAGCAGGTTTCATTGTTTATCCCATCTTCTCTTCTAGCCTTGTTCAGCAACATGCTCTTTCATTTGATTGATTAAATGCTCAAACAATCATCTCAGCAAAATTACACCATTCATCATCTGCACCAGAAGCTCATAAGAAAGGCTGAATTGGCATGAACTTGAGCCATGATGTCATCAATATGCATTAGAATATTGCTTTGCAGATGAAAGAACTCTGCATGTGTGGTTCATCCCTCTGAGAAGCAGACATCTCTACTTTTGTTCTAATGCTTATGCATTAAAATTGATCCTGTCTTTGCAATTTAGCTTGTTCTTTTTTCTTACCAAGGGTAAAAGTATATCTTTCACTCTCAAGCGCTTCTAATCTTGCAGTTCAATTTCACTCAAGGGGCCTCTTATCTGCTAATTGCTTCTTGTTCTTTCTGAAAAACATGGGAAGAAGGCTTAGCAAATAACCTTTTCTCTTGGAAAGGATCTCTAGATGTGAGTAGATTGAGCAGGAGCAAAGTCACAACCAGTAGGAACAAGCAGAAGGATATATGGGAACTAGCATAGCAGGGATAATTAGATGCACCACCAGGAGGAATATTGGAATTCAACTAGTCCCAACTGCATTTGCCAATGCAATTTAGAGCTTCTAAATCCACAGCTTGCTCTCCTCTTCTTCATTGGTCAGAATCACTCACAACCACATTCCTTTTCTTGGGTCTTGAGTTTTTACTCATTGCTTGACTTCTTGACCAACTTCCTACCAAATTCCTTAAATAGTTTTTTGTGTGCATTGAGCTCAATTCTAAAGAAATTTACCTTATATGCACAAAAGTAGGAAACTACAGAGGACAAAAGCAGTTCAGTGTAATATGGTCCTCTGCACCTTCATGAAGTGTGACCTTGCAGGGGGGAAGCTTGAAGGTGGACCTCGGTGGAGATTGCATGGAAGAAACCTACCAAAGTTCACTTCCACTTTGGTGGAATGTGAAGGGTTCATCATCAGTCGTAAGGCTCGTGGAGAAGGAAGCTATGTTTGGGTTCTGACTTTGACATGCTAAAAGACTAGTGAAAATTAATTAGGGTAATAAGTTTTGTTTGTCTTGGGTTGTGTAGACCAATATGGTCTTGTGGTTGGTCAGGTTCAGGAGCTAGTTAGGGACTAGTTTCAGGTATGGGTGGTGGGACAGCTTGTGTATCTACCCCTGCACCTTCACCTGCTTGAGAAAGCATAGCAGCTAAAAGTGGCATAGGTTCGCCCTTCTTAAAGTTAAGCTTCATATTAGCAAAAAGTTTGGCTAAGATAGCTTCAACACTCTTGGTATTGACTTGTAATTCGAAGTCTTCTACTAACCAAAAATGGTTTGAAGAAAACGAGGATACATTAAGAACTTTTTAGCATTACCTATGTTACTAAATCCCCTTCAAATTGTAGATTAGACCTTGTTAAATTTCTCCCATCAGATAGACAAATAAGAGCAACAGCAAGTGGGCTACCAAATTGATCCCAACTACCAGACTTGGTACTGAGACAATGATGATGGACAATGTGACCAACAACTCATAGAGGTGTAAACTTGCTTTTGTAACAAGGTTTAACTGCCTTCTAGTGAAATAACTAAGGTTATCCATTCCAGAATAGATTTCCGCAATGGGTAAATCATCAATACCACATTATCAGCCATTGACAAGTTGATCCTTACGAGTCTCATAATGGGGTAGGAAGTCTCATCTAATGGTAGCTAGGGATAACTAAAGGTCCTATACTCAGGAGACCTGAGTGTATAGCCGTAGACAGAATTGATTGGACTAATGAGTCAAAGATGATAGGGTTGTGAGTGAGAGCAAACCTTATGTGAGAATGCGTCAGGGAATGTCAAGAACCTAGATGATAATCATCTACTGCCTTTGGGTTTATTTTCAAATAACCTACTTTGTTGCTGTTCTTCCATGTATCTTAGTGCGGCCATTGATGATTTTAAAATAGGGTGAGATGTTGTGCTGTTGGTTGATCGCAATGAGAGTTGTATACTGGTGAGAGTAGGTAATTGTATTTATATGAGGATATGTTCTCAATGTCTATTGGACCGTTTGGGAAATTAGTTTTAATGAAAAAGTAACTGTTAAAAGGTGAGAAAATAGTACATTATCCATTAAGTAGGGAAAACTTTGGAACGAATTAAATCCAACAATATCTAAATGGTAAAAATTTTATTTAAGATAAAACTTAATTTAATCTACAGCACGAACGGACAAAACCAGCACAAGAAAAGTCTAACCAGAACGGAAAATTAACATTACCGTAGGAAGTGGTTCAACCAGTAGGAAAAATGAAACTACCTGTAGGTACTCTATGGGAACACAGATGGAACACTTAAAACTACTGTATGAATCGTTGTCATTAAATAAGGCCACCTGGTCCATGTAGAGCACTAGAAAATCACTAATCCACCCTCTTGAACCATTAGTCTGCAAAAGGTGAGGCCAATACACACAAGACATATACAAGAAAAATGGAAAGGAATTAATTATATCTATCAGAAGGAACGAATTACAGACAAGCAAGAGGAACTAAAACTACCAGAAGAAAAAGTTAAAACTACCAGAAGAAAAAGTTAAAACTACTAGGAGAAACATATGGTAGCAAGAAAAACTAATTGGTAAAAAAAATAAATTAAAAAAAAACCAATATTATAGAAAATTTTACAACAACAGTCCTCCCCTTGGACTCAAATCCTCCCCTCAATCATAGTATCTATGGATTGAGCATCCCAATGTTAACCACAAGATGATTAAACCTAGGTCCATCAAATGCCTTGGTTAACAAATCAGCCACATTATCATCAGTATGTATTTTAAGCACTTGAATAAGTTTCTTTTCATTAGCATCTCTTATGAAATGGTGCCTAATTTCTATGTGCTTAGTCCGTTGGTGAAAAACTGGGTTTTTAACTATGCAAATGGTACTTTGGTTATCAATAAAGATTTTGGTATTCATAAAGTTATACCCATAATCTAACAACTGATTTTGGATCCAGAGTACCTGACCACAACAGTTAGCAGCAGCAACATACTCAGCTTCAGTGGAAGAGGTAGCCACAATTGTTTGCTTCTTGCATTGCCATGAGATCAACCTCCTACCCAGAAACTGACATCCACCAGTTGTGGATTTCCTATCCTTGTTTGCCCCAGCATAATCACTGTCACTATAAGCTTCAAGCACAAAAGGTGACTCTCTAGGGTACCATAAGCCCAACCTAGGTTGGCCTTTAAGATACTTGAAAATCTTCTTCACTGCTTCCAAATTTGAAGTAGTAGGAGTGACTTGAAACCTTGAACAAGCACTAACTGCAAACATTATATCAGGCCTTGAAGCTGTCAAGTACATTAGTGAACCTATCATGGACCTGTACAAATGTACATTCACAGGACTATCAGGTTCATTCTTGGACTTAGGCTTTGGAGCTTCATAGGGTGTAGTAGCAGTCCTGACACACTCCAAATCAAACTTCTTCAAGATCTCTTGCACATACTTGTCTTGATTGATAAAAATTCCATCAGGTCTTTGCTGAACTTGTAATCCTAGGAAGAAAGTAAGTTCTCCCATAGCACTCATTTCAAATTCTCCCTTCATCAAGGCCTCAAATTCATCACACCAGGCCTTCTTTGTAGATCCAAAAATGATGTCATCCACATAAACTTGTACCAGGATGATATCTCTTTTGTGCTTCTTAAGAAAGAGAGTCTTGTCAATGGTGCCCCTTCTGTAACCATGTTTCAGCAAAAAGGTAGAAAGGGTTGCATACCAAGCTCTTGGTGCTTGATGAAGTCCATATAGAGCTTTGACTACCTTGTAGACCTTCTTGGGATGTTGAGGATCCACAAATCCCTTAGGTTGAGTGACATATACTTCCTCATCAATTCTACCATAAAGAAACGCACTCTTAACATCCATCTGATAAACCATAAATCCCAAGTAAGAGGCAAATGCTAAAAACAATCTGATTGCCTCTATTCTTGCAACTGGAGCAAAGACTTCATCATAATCAATGCCCTCCTCCTGTCTATGTCCTTGTGCTACAAGTCTAGCCTTGTTCCTTACAATAATCTCTTATTTTTGAGTATCCACTTAATCCCAATAGCATATTTATCTTTAGGTAAATCAACAAGAACCTATACATTTTGAAACTTGAACTGTTGCATCTCTTCTTGCATAGCATCAACCCAGCTTAGATCTTTAAGGCCCTAAGCTACACTTCTTGGTTCAACTTGAGAAAGAAAACAAGCAAATAGACAATGGTGAAAGTCTGTATGATTGTTTCTCTGCTGGTCATGAATATAACTGATAAAAGCAGATTCACCAGTAGTAGTCTTATTGACCTTGCTTCTTGTTTGCACAACTGAAGTATGATCCCCAATAATCAAAGATTGAAATATTGAGGATGAATTGTATTGATTCGCTTAGTTACCATAGGACTGACTTCCACAGTGGATGCTAAGTTGTTTAGATTAGCACCGAACTCATCATCATAAGATGAAGAAGAGAAAATACCAAGTGAGGGTTTATTATTTCCAAGGTCTGATGGACTGGGAAATCATGTTGTAGGCGCATCATCAAAGAATGAGTCAGTTGGACTACCACCAGGAACTGGAACACCACCAGTAGGAACTAAAACATCACCAGGAGAAATCGTTGTTTCACCAGAAGGAATTTGGATGCTACCAGTAGGAACTAAAACATCACTAGGAGAAATCGTTGTTTCACCAGAAGGAATTTGGATGCTACTAGTAGGAACTAATTTTGTACTTGATCTCTCCTGAAGTTCCTCAGTATCTTTTGCATCAGAGGTGGCTCTTTGTTCCTGACCTTTCATCCTTGCAAAATCCTTTTGAAAAATTTCTTCAGCAGAATCAAGAGGAGAATCAGCAACTTCATCACCAGAAATATCTTTAGGCTCAACTTCTTGTATGCTGTGTGATGGATAAGAAGGGATAATGATGACTTGTTCATCACATTCTGAGTCTAAATCAGCATCTTGTGTACCTGCAGGGTTAGTTGAAGCTTCGTGTGTTCTTGCAGATTGGTTAGCTTTATCATGTTTATAGCCTAAAGAATCAGTCAAATAATTGAAGTCAAAATACCATTCATGACCAAGACCCTGTACATTAGGTTTTTCCTCAAGATACCGCAGATTCATCGTCTCTTCTACCTTTTTAGTAGGCACATTGTACACCCTGTAGGCTTTATTACTTGCAGAGTATCCAACAATGTAGCCTTCATCAGCCTTCCCATCAAACTTACCCAAATGATCACTTGTGTTTAGAATGGTCACATGACACCCAAAGGGTTTAAAATGACTGACTGAAGGAATGTTCCCAGTCAATAAGGCATATGGTGTCTTATTATGAGGACTAGTTACCAACACTCTATTCAAGACATAACAAGCAGTTCTTACTGCTTCAGTCCAAAACATAGTAGGTAACTTAGAGTCAGCCAACATAGTTCTAGCTGCCTCTATGAGGGTTCTATTTTTCCTCTCAGCAACCCCATTTTGCTGTGGGGTTCTGGCATTACTATAATCCCTCTTTATCCCTTTTGACCCACAGAGTTCAATAATATGAGCATTTTTAAACTCTGTACCATTATCACATCTTATAGCTTTTACCTTTTTGTTCAACTGGTTTTCTACAAGATTAATAAAGTCCTTAAGGATAGGATAGGTCTCATCCTTATGTTCTAAAAAGAAAACCCAACAAAACCTGCAATAGTCATCAGTGATCACAAGGCAGTAATATTTGTGGTCGATGCTTCGAATTTATGTAGGACCAAAGAGGTCCATATGAAGCAATTGTAAAGGCTCAGAAATGGAGCTCACAGCAGTAATGACCTTATAAGAGGCTTTGTGTTGCTTGCCTTTACAACATGCAACACAGGTATGGTCATTCTTGAAAAGTTTAGGGGGTAGTCCTCTAACTAAGTTACCCTTTACCAATCTGTTCATGTTTTTATAGTTCACATGACCCATCCTCCTATGCCATTTCACAGATTCATCAACTGAGGCTTTTGCTACTAAACAAGTCAAATTACCCCTGGGACTAAGATTATTCAAGTTAATGGTGTAAAGATTATGTTTCTTTGGAACCCTAAGTACCACCATACTTTCATCTGGAAGCATGAAGTCCTTGGATAGCACAATACAATCAGTGTCTGTGAAGAGAACTCTATTCTTCTTGTCACAAATCTGAGAGATGGAGAACAAGTTGAATTGTTGCAGTTCCTTCACATAGTAGACATTTTCAAAATACAGTGTGGGAGTTCTGATTGTCCCTTTTCTAGTAATCCTACCTTCATCGCCTCCAAAAGTCACTTTTCCTCTTTGAAATTCTTGAAAGTCATCCAGTCTTTCCATGTTACCTGTCATACTTCTAGAACAACCACTATCAAAGATCCCTTCATCTTCAGCATCTGAATAAGGATTTGCCTACAATATACAACATGGGAAAAGTTAGTGTCTAAGAGGGACCCAAGCCATTTATGACTTGGGTCTACCTTGTGGATCTGAAAAGGTTGTCTATGAAGATGTATGAGGTCCACAATTGTTTTTGGGTACCCACTATAAACCTTTTCTATGTGTTTTCCTAGAACAACCTGCTGAGGGCTTAACAACAGTTGCCCATCTCACCCCCACCATATTTCATATTGAAATCTATAATTCATTTAGGTACATATGGTGTAAAAGTCTAAACAATAAGAACTTGTAGGATCTATATAAAATGGTGTAATAGGGTCTAGCATGTAACTTTTCCACCTACGGAGAAGTATACTGTGAGAAATAATCCTCTATCATGAAGGAACTGGAAATTGGCGATTTTGCCACTACACAGCAGGAACTGGTCAGGCACCTTTGGCCTTTACCAGTAGGAAACTGGTTTGATTCTAGCAGTAGGAACTGGTTGAATATTAACATTTTTCCTTACTAAGTACAGGTCCCCCCACCCCAATACCAACAGTCTATATTTGGCTATTGTGTTTTCTCATAAAAATCACAATCCTTAATTAAGATTAGTACAACACCAAAAACAAAACTAACATTGAAACAGATGAAACATTTTTTCTAAAATGACTATGCTTTTTTATTAAATAACCTTCTATTACAAGAATCCTAGAAGCATTCATTCCTTATTAGAACTATTACAGAAAACCTAGTAAAATCCCTGAACAATAATGGGTTCTTGGATAGGTGTCCAGCTAACATTGAACTCAAACTCAGCTTCACTCTCAGATGTGGACATACTGGAAGTTGATGCACAGGAGGTAGAATCATTTGACTTGGCTCTGAAGATTTGACACTAGAATCACTGGAGGCAAAGTCGTTTGTGTTGACCTCTAAAGACTTGTCACTGTTATCACAAGAGACAAAGTCATTAGACACAGAATTAGAGTCACCAGAGGTGGAGGACTTTGTACCATAAGACATTTGTGATTCATCCAAGTCAATGTGATCTGATAGAGAAGTGTAGTCTCCAGAAAAAAAAAAGAGGTGGAAGGGGATAACTTTCATACTATCACTTTTGGCAAACTATGTAACGAGTAAACTTTTCACTCTCAAGATAGTGGTCTATACACTAAATGCAGATTCCATCCCAAATCCTAACTCATTTTCCCTTATGTAGTTATTAAATCCCAAACCCACTTTTGTTCTAACAGACATGGAACTATCAATTAATCTGAACAAGTTTTTGGAAGAGGTTCTCTCCTTTTCAGTTTGTACTAAGTGATTGTCAAGTTTTGTTTATAATTCTTTCTCAGCAGTCTCAGCAATAGCATTTATGCAATCAGAAAGTTATTAGCAATTAGTTGTATTTTCTAGTTTTAATAGACAACACCCTAAATCTTTTCCTTCAAGTGTCAACTAATTTTTTCTGAAGAACTCACTTTGTTTTTCAAAGTTTTACGTGAGTTCTTATAAGCTTGAACTTGTAAAAAATAATCACTTTTTGATCATTTAAGTTCATTATACTCGCTTTGTAAGTTCATTATACTTATTTCACAACTAAAAGGGCATTATTGTACCCGGGGAGGGGGGGGGGGGGGGGGGGGGGTGGGTCCAAAGTCATGCCATAAAAGAGCAAATTCTTTAGCAGCATTAGTACCATTTCCAGTGATCAAGCTATATATCTCAGCAGCACCTCTAGTAGCATCACAACCAGCAACCATACCATACTCTTTAGGAGCACAGATCTCATCATCCTCAGTTTCATGTTCTTTCTAATTCTCTAATGTGTCAACTGACATTAAGGCTTTAGTAGCAGCTTCCTTTTTCCTAAGTTCCTGAATCTTGAATGATGAATATCTCTTCTCATTTCCTTGTTGTGTTCTGCATTCTCTTGCAAAGTGCCCCTTTTGGAAGAACTTATAGCATCTGACAGCTTTCTTGTTAAACCTAGCAGCTTCTTTCTTATCAAACTCAATCTTTCTTCCAGCCTTTTTCTCGAACTTATTCACCCTGACTGACAACATAGCCATTTTCCATTTGATATCCATCTATTCTAAGTCTAATTTGTCTATCTGCTCAAAATCTTCATAAGCCACTTGTTATTCTGGTTCACTTTCAGCTATAAAAGAGTGAAGAACATCTTGAAGTACATTACCAGAATTGTGAGATCTAGTTCTAGAACTTGATGGAGTAGAGTAAGTAGATGAGGAGAAGCTTGGGCTTTCTGCATATGACATCTTTTTGCTAGTACTGGTAGTACTAACAAATGCAGAGTGGTTTGGAGATTGACTTGAGGAATGAGTAGAATATCCTTTGATATCTATCTCAAGAGTCTTCAACTTGTAATACAAATCATCAAAAGTAAGATGTTCCAGTCCACCTTTGTTTTTTAAGGTCAAAGCCACTTGTGACCAAGATGAAGGCAAACTTCTGAGAAACTTAAGATTAATGTCTTCATCATCAGGCTTGGCCTTGAGTTGGTTAAGCTGACTGAGAATCTTCTGCATCCTGTCATATCCTTTGTGCAATCCCTCTGATTCACTAATTCTGAACTCTGAGAATTCTTGCTTCAGCATGGACTTCTCATCTTCTTGGATTCGGCATTTCCACCAAACCTAGCTTTGACTGCATTCCATATATCCCTAGCATCATCCATGTAATGGAAATCAGCCACATGATCATCAGGAATGGACTAAAGCAAGGTAGTTATTGCCTTTGATTCCCTCTAAACAGCAATGTGTTCATCTGTAGTCGTTGGAGGAAGTATAATGACCCTTCCATCAAGATCTCTTCCAGTCCTTTTCAAGCTGTTGCCATTTGAATCACCTTCCAGATATTCATATCACTGTTTATGATCCAATATTCCATCTTCATAGCCCATACCTCATACTCATCCTTCTTCAAATAAGGAAACTTTGCATTGTTGTTTGAGACAGTGGTAATGATCTAAGGTTGAAAGTTTTGTTGTTGAGGAATAGTGGCTTCACTATGAACACTAGCACCATCACTTTCATTGTCAGATCCTGCCATTTTATAGGTGTAGAGAGGTTATGTGGTTTATAAGGATCTTTGATCTAAGTATATTCTTCTTATGAGAGACTCTCAACAAGCTCAATAACCACTTGTTTTGATCCACTCTAGATAGATTCTTTACTGCCAGTTAATGGATAGTTAATAGCCTATGTAAGTCAAAACTAAAACACAAGAGAGGCTCTTACTAAACAACGCTAATGCCTATGCGAAAATTAGACAAAGCCAATAAGAAGAATAATACTAATAAAAACTAAAAGATCCTTCTATGGATTTCTATTAAATAATAAGGAGAATTGTGTTTTCTAAATTTATATACAATTCCCTAAGCCGTGGGTTCTATATATAATGGTGAAACCCTAAACGGCATTTACTAAAAACGCATGAGGATGATATGCATGACTCATTTTTCCTTATTTAGCTCATGCATATCCTCATCTAATATCTTATCCTGGAATAACTGTTTGACTTCATCCCACCCAGTACTAAATACCACTACCATTAAGAACCTAGACTTAGCTTACCAGGACTAACTATGATAATAACCTTACCAGCAGGAACTACATACCTGCCAGTAGGAACTACTATTACTACTACTCTACCAGCAGGAACTACATACCTGCCAGTAGGAACTACTATTACTCTACCAGCAGGAACTACATACCTGCCAGTAGAAACTAAGTATTACCATTATTCCTAACACAAGACAGACAAACACTTATCAATTTTTCAAACTACTAAGCAAAATACAACACAAACTTGCAGACCCCAAGCCTATGGTTTCTACTTACTTTTAACACTTGCACAAACACAAAACACTATACTAACACAAATATGCCAAGATCAAACAACAAGAACATGATTCACAGCCACAATTCTCACAGATTAAACAACACTTATGAAAAAGATGGATTATGAGATTTTTAAACTAAAAATGCAAACTAACTAGTTAAAATGAAGAGTTAAAGTTTAACAAAAGTGACCCAAGGTATTCAACCATTTTTGAGACCCACTTTGACTTGCAATACAAACATACCAAACACGCCCTTTAACCTTTTTTAAGTTTAGCACTTTTATTAAACTTACTAAAACTAAGATTTAACAGCCTAAACAAACTTATGATACCAGATGATTAACAACTTATAATGAGACTAATAAGCAACTTTAAACAAACAACTAAGCAAGAATAATAAGATTAAACACTATGCTATTATTTTTTTAATTTTTTTTGATAGTTTTTTAAGAAATACTTAAACCTATGATTTTAAAACTACGAACTTATATTTTAAGAAAGAAAAATGATAGACAAGCACAGCTAAACAAGTAGAAGCAGAAAATAAGCACTAATAAGCCAATAATAAGCAAATAAGCTATATGAGATAAAACTAAAAATGGCAGACTTACATGAGTCCAAGCTTTTTGTGACTGAGATTAAAACCCCAAATCAGTTCACCAACAACCTATAGCTTATCCATATAAGCACTAACCCATGGCCATCTAATATTTACCATGCTCTATGATCTTGTGACAATATTTATGATGATCAATCCTTGACTAGTTTCCTTAAACAACTAAAAGCAATAAGAGAAAGAGCTATAGTGTTTAAGTATACACAGCTTGTAAATTTTTTTCAAGACTGCAAGAAAGACCTTCTTAGTAAAACACTTCAAACAAAATTAAATTCGAACTTAAGTAAACAAGATTTTTCGAACATAAAACATTTTAAATTTTCATTAACTTTTAAAATGATTACAAGACTTGAATATTAAATTGCATAAGTAAAATAAGTTGTAAAACTGAACTAAAAAAAAGATCCCCTGCCTAAAGGCTTACAAAGAACTACTTATACTAGAAGTCTAGGTCTTGAGTCCCTTTTTTGTATATTTCTTTACTGAGACAGTCAAAGGGTGTGTTTGTTGTGTGAGTAAGGTCAAGAACTCATTAAAGCCCTCCATTTTTCTTTGGCCCCAAGGCAAATGATCTCGACCCTTCAATCTTTTTCTTCATTCTTTGACGAATTGGATGATTGAGGATTGCCAAGGTGGATTCTGGTTTTTTTTGGGGTGAGTTATGAAGGATGGTGATGTTTTGTTGTGGGGTGAAGACTTTGTTTGTATGTTGCTGGGGTGACAGACACACACATCGTGTGTGAAGATATATAGTGCATTTTGGAGCCCAATTTAAAGGTTTAGAAAATGGCAAGTTTGGTCCTTCATGGTGTATAGTAGTATTGCAACCATCGTCCTTGTTGGTATAAAAATTTTAGGAGTTGGCAATTTAAGCCCCATAGGTTGTATTTAGTTATTGCAGGAATGGTCCTTGTGGGCTAACAGAGTTGATAGTTTAAAGGGTTTGGGCTTTAACGATAGTTAAATGGATTTGGTTTTGGGCCATATTTAAGGGTTTTGGGCCGAGTAACAAAAAAAGTTTTGGGTTATTATAAGGCTTAAGTCTTATAAGACTTTAATATAAATGCTTAATGGGCTGTCCCAGCCTATTATATGGGCGCGGGTTGGCCCATTAAGTATTTTTTTGGTTTCGGCTCCACCTTTGACTTTGACTTTTGTGGGGGTTGACTTTTTGGTTGACTTTTGACTTTGACCTTTCGATTTCTCACGCTCTTTCCATTCCGTGCTTGGTTTTGTCCGTTTTGGCTTTGTTTTTGTCCTTTTCATAGATATCCGTTACCTGCACAATATAGATGCAAAACATACAAATACAATGTATTTTTGGTACGTTTTTTGTTATTTAAGTCCGTTTTTAATAGAAAATGGTATGTGTAATTAAGCACATACCAAAATCCCCCATACTAAGATATTGTCGTATCCTCACGCAATGCTATAAGTAAACACTTAAGAAAACTAAGACCCTCAATCCCCTTCGGCTAATAACCTCGAAAAGTAGGTAAGTGTTCATCAAGGGGAATTAAAAGAATCATACTTTAAAAAGCCTCGATTTGACCATTTTATAAAATATTTTACTACACTATATGTCACACACAAGTTTTGTATTTTTCCTTTTTTCTTGAATTTGGGTCCTTTTATTTTTAAGCAACTGACTAAACAACGTTTGACTTTTTTGTTAATTTATAACTTTTTATGATCATAAAGAACAAGAAACATTTCAATCCTAAAATGCCCCAAAAAGGATAAATTCATCATTCCCGACTTTTCACTTATTCCAAACCAAGCTTAAAATGAAATCACCGTTTAAATATGGAGTTAAGTGCAAACTCTACTCATATTTTTTGTAACTTGTGAACTTTTCACTCCCGACAATTATTATATATTGGTGAATGTGCTTATTTTCGAATTTCAACCATGGATCAATGTTTTGCAAAATTTCTATGCTTCACGTTCCACCCGAGAATAATGAGTTTTGCAGCGAGATCATCCCATGTAGCAACTTCTCTCAGCAATCCCAACCTTGCGGCTCAAGTGACCAGCTTTTGACACCGCCAAAGAGACTAGTAAATCTACGGAACTTCATCGGACCTTCGTATCAAAACTCTAGGCTTCCCGTATAAACCATAGCCTTATTTAAAAAAAACTTAAAAGGAAATAGTCTTAGTTCAAAAGCATATTTAAATTTAAGAAAAAGAGATTTTCCCTATATTTATTAAATCACATTTACTACACTTAATACGATTATTCATTCTTAAGGAAATCCTCGATCTTTTAGAAGGCTGCAACATCGGTTGTGAGCCGGCAAGATGCATCAAACTTATAGAAGATGCATCAAACTTATATCAGTCTCGGATAATTACTATGTGCCTTATTTAGAAGACTGCAACATTGGTTGTGAGCCGGCAAGATGTAGTAAACTTTTATTAGCCCACAGTTTATAATTATTTCTCTTTTTTTTCATTTTTTTATATTACCAAGATATAGAGAAAATTCCTTTTTAGAAAATTTAAGTATAAATTTGGAACTAAAATTATTGATATCATCATACTATCAAAATTGTATGATTTAAGTTTAGTTTTTTCCGAAAAGAGCACGTAAATTAGTCTGGTTAGGAGATTTAGAGAAAAACCACAATATACACACATGATCTTGTAAGATTTCTAAATAATCCTTGTTTAGCATCCAACTCATAATTAACTCTATCATTTTTCGTTCTTCACGAAGATCTGCGAATGCTTAGTCTAAAAGTTAAGGAACAAGCTAGAGCTCAACACGCTCGATCGAGTCAAAATTTATTCTTATTCTACCCAGCAGGAAAGTCAAAATTGTGACAAAACACTTATTTTATTTTTAAATTTTTTTAAATTTTTTCATTTTTTGGTGGTAAAGACGGGATTACGTGAAAACAACGGCTGCAAGTACAATCAAATCGATAGACCCCCATACTAGAACTAAACATTTTCCTCAATGTTTTAAGAAGGGTTTCTACATAAATCCTAAGCCGTTTATTAAGTATGCTTAAAGATAAACGTTAGTCGATAAGATTTGGATATTGGATTCCCAAAATGAAGCTCGAGTGATCGAAGGACATACAAAACAAAACACGAAACACGAGAAAGAAAGAGGCGAGCCTTACACACAACAAAAAACACTTATTCATTACTACTACTAAGGGATAAGCATGGGTTGCCACCCACGAAGCGCTTGTTTAAGGTCACTTAGCTTGACCTGATCCCCTCATACTTGAGCTTTACCAAGGGGGATAAAAATGGGGATGACGAACACCTAAATTAGGATTGTTCGCTCCATGAATCAACATCGGGCTTTTATGATGAAAAGGATTGGAAGCTTTAAAGCCCCGATGTGATGAAGAAGGATGAGATTTCTCCTTTGAAGCAAGAACACCATGATTGTAAACTTTGTCTTTATTTTCGGATGAAAATGGAAATAAAGTATCAATCACGGGAGAAAGAGTAGCAAAAAATCTCGTGGATTCGACTTCAATGCATATCCCCAGATCGTAAATCTTGTTTCTATCTCTGGAAGGAGAAGAACCATCAAGATTGGATCCGAGATCATTACGAGAAGGAAATAGTCGCAATCCATAAGAAAAGGTGGGATGGGTGGGCAAAATATTAGGCACATCCATTGGGATGTCTTCCACCACATCATCATCACTCTTAATACCAGGTGGTATTGAGTCATCCGAACCGGGAAATATATCGATCTCTTCCCTAAGAGAGTCGCTATCCTCAACGGGGGTAGGAAATATGGGAAGAGACTCAATGATCGTATTTGGATTAGCAAGAAATTTTTCTGGCGGCCGGGGAGATGAATTATCGCATAGCAACCTCATAAGACTAATATATTCCTCGTGCTCTTTAATAATTCTTGGAGGAATTGGAGGAATTGTTATGAGTTCACCGGCGAACTCATGGTGGAGAGGATAAATATTGGGAGAGGAAGCTATCAAAGTATCATGATCGAGTACTGATTCGTATCAAACATCATTTATTCGAGTAGAATCGAGTCCTTCATTAGAATTTGGATTAAAATCACTAGAAATGAGATTTCCTCGTCAAGATCAAAAAGAGGGTTCGAATAAGTTTTAAAACTCATTATGTGTATAACCTCCTCATGACTTGACTCGTCATCACTAGAGGAAGAATCGTCGAAGAGAGGATTGAAAAACGTCGTTTGAGAATCATCACAATCGGGCACATCACACTCACATTCATCCTCGGACTCACTTGGGTTTTGGACAAGGTTACTACAACACTAAACTATACTTTATGAATTCGTCCGATCCTATTTTCCGAATTTGTGTCAATAAGTTTGTCCTCCATTAATGAGGAGTCCGTAATTGGTGAGTCGGGTGTGATCGCAACACACAGAGGAAGTTCTGGGTACTAATAATATCTCTCAGGGGATAGAATCTTTCACGTCATCGACACATCATAAGATGAGTAGGCAAATTACAACTTGTTGCGTATTAATATATGCAACTCTTGTTTATACTGAGCAAATCTTGAAGAAGTTTGCTAAGCAATTCTTGTACCTCCTCGGATTGAGCATGCTTAATTTAAAATTTTTTTTCCCAAGCTTGCATTAAAACCTTTGGTGTTTCCCTAAAAGAAATACGATTAAATTTCTTAAAAAAGGTTTCAATAGAAATCATGAAGTCTTTCTTAGCTGCAAAATTTTTCTACACTTGTTTACATGAGGCGGTTGATGAATGACGGAATTGTGCGGGGTTGAATTTGGTCAATAACCGAAGAATTGGGAATCGTGAAAATTTCGAGTTCATCGTTGACATTCAAAAGTCTGCATGAGGAACCCCCCGCAATTTTTCACACACCGACTTTGTAGTTAAAATCTTGGTAAAGTTTTGTGGAAACTCATCATAGTTTTGGATGTAGCAGGGTTCCGGGTTTGGAACTTGCGGTGTACAATCGTGACCATGAACCAGCATCGTTCATCGCAAAAATCACACAAGAAGGTTCATAGTGGTGGGGTATTTGGAAAAATTTCGAGAATCTCGAAAGAATTTCGATATGTTGTCATAAGCAAATGAATACCAGCTCTAGAATTGCAATGTCGGACAAAATTTCTTTTGAAGTTTATCTCCACAAACAGTCCTTTCGCAATTACATTGTTACAAACCGATACCGTATATCAGACCCCCACACAAAAAACTTCTCGTGGCTCGAATGTTCGACATTAGAAATTAAACAATAGAGTGATAAGAAAAGAATTAAATTCAAAGAGGGTTAAGGAGATTATTTTTTGGTTTTTTCGATTTTTTAAACAACATATTTTATTAAAGGACAAATGAGATCGACTAAAACTTAAACCGATAATCAACTTGCTTCACGGTAGCTCTTTAAAAGAAAAACGCACAAAGGAGCGGAGGAGCAGGAAAGCGCGAAGCTATTAAAATCCTTCTCCTTTCGGGTCGTAGTTCCTCGGAACAACCCTCCTTATACCCCTTATAAGTTTGTTAATCAATTTAAGGTGAGCCGTACTTAACAAGTGACACAAAGGCAAGTTTTAATCTTTTGTTTGGGAACTTATTAGATAATGCTCCAGTTGAGAGCATTATAATGATGATATTTTATTCTTATTTAAGGACAATGTTTTTTAATATTTTTTTGATTTTCTTCAAAAAAAAGAAATGAAAAATATTTTTTGTATTTTTTTATTTTTATAAAGAAAATAAACTTCACAAGAAGGATCTTCAAACGCTAATTTATCTAACGTGAAACGACAACTAAACACTCTTCCCCGGCAACGGAGCCAAAAATTGATTCAAATCCTTTAGTACATATATAAATACAATATATATAATATAAATATATAATAATAAGGATAAAAATCAATAATAATAGAGATAAGTAAGTATTCCGTGAGGCTTTAAAGAAAGAAAATCAATGAAATCCGAGTAGTATATGATATTCCCGGGTCGTTTATCCCCAACGAGGAATGAATTAGAAAGTCAAGAGTCGGTTTGATATTTGATGTTTGACTGATAAAGATTTTGATTGGTTTTCTAAATTTACGGGAAAATTAATGCAATCTACACTAAAAACAATTAAGGCAACACAAATTTGAACTAAAAACGCAAACGGGAATCCTAAAAACGCGTCTAAATTATCAACTAAGTCAAAATTAAAGCCTAAAAAAGCAAACTTAGTTTCTAAACCTTTAAAACGACAAAAGAAAATTTTCTAAAAAGGAATTATATTTTTTTGACTTTTTAATAATTTTCTATAAATTAAAAACCTATTTAATCAATTTAAAATTCTAAAAAATGACAAATTAATACCTAAAAATTCAAAAAAAATGATTTTCTACTTTAGAAAAGTCTAAAATGTGATAATCACTCAGAAAAATATTTTTCACTAATAAAAACTAATTTCTAAATTTAAATTAAAAAGCTAAAAATGAAATTTAAAATTTAAAAATGATAAAAATGTTTTTAAATTTTGAAAAACTCAAAATATTAATTCTAAAACTAAAAACTATTTTTTTGTATTTTTCTGATTATTTTAACTAATTTTAAATGACTTTAAAAAAATTTAATCTACGAGAATTAAATAAAAATAACAAATAAAGTTGGAAAAATATGAAAAATTACTGAAAAGTCCTAAATGATGTAAAGTTCCTAGGAAA